>JASDQU010170902.1:4058-15316 GCA_032191745.1 Picea mariana | reverse complement strand
AAAATCTAGTTTATATGTAGAAATTTAATTAAAATCTAGTTTATATGTAGAAATTTAATTAAAATCTAGTTTATTGAGATAAGAAATATTAGATCAAATTAAATTATAGTTATATGTAAAAATTTATTTAAAATCTAATTTCTTGAGATAAGAAATATTGAAATCTAGTTATATGTAAAAATGATGGAAGATCTCTAAAATCTTTAAGTTATAATTGTCACTTATTGAAATTATAAAAATTATATAGTAAAATCATAATTTCAAATTTATGACAAATTATCTTAAAAAATTTACTAAAAGGCTACAAAATTGAACATTTTAATTAGACTTTAATATGCCAAAGTCAAATTGTGTGTCTCGGAGAGAGAATTGGGTCTAACTATTGTGGTTGTGGGTTGGAGTATTATCCTCCACATCCAAGTCCTAGTTTATGACATGTTGAGCTTATTATGAGTAAAATCTTTGAAACTGCTTAGTGCAATGTCGTTGATCCAGTACCTAGGGGTTTTTCCCAAAGTTGTTACTTGGAATATATATATATGTGTGTGTGTGTGTGAAATTGTGTTGGATTATTTGAGTGCATATAATTAACTTTGCCTGTAATTAAATTGTTGTAGGATTTTGTAGTTTGGGTGTTTGAGAGTTCATTTTTTACAATGAAAAGTTATAAAATGATTGAGATTATTCATTTTCATTATAGTTTCCGCTAATCTAATTTATGGATAATTATAAATACAATAATGATATTCATTGTAAATAGTGCAATAACAACTATATAAACATAGGAGTTAGTTCTTTATTTATTTAATAGGAGCAACTCAACAAACAAGCAAGAATGCATAAAAGCTAGAGCTAGAGGTTAGTTCATGACAAAATTTTCAAACCGGAATATAATGCCAATATGCTACTCTATAAGAGAAATTTCTGAAAACTAATGCAAATATAAAGATATTAAGAGCAACATTTTGACTACGCTAAAGCTAAGTAATAATCTCATTGTATATTGTGTTCAAATTATAATATTTAAAAAAAAACTACAATATTTATATTCAAATTATAGGATTTAAAAAAATTAAATGTAAGGGATTCTAAAATTAATGTTATATGGTATGTCATATATTTGAGGGATGAGCTAGAGGGGGAAGGAGGAAGATGGCTTTCGAATTCTGGTATTGGTGGGATACTTGTTATAGTAGTTATTATCACTGTAACGATAGCCAAACATGGCGGATTGTCGGTTTTAGAAACTGGATAGTTGGGGTTTGGGAGTGTTGATATTTGTTCTGACTTTTCTAGCATTTGTTTACTCATTCATCTGGTAGATGCTTCTTCCACCTTTTTCAGATTATTGTTTTATAGGTAGTTGTTTGTGTGTCTACAATCCGATACCATTATTTTAGCAGTCATTGTGACAGTAGTGGACAATAGACTTGCTAACGTTTACTTATTTAACCCTGGGTTTTCTATCTTACTCTGTGTGTGAGTTACCTTTTTGGGTAACTGTTCTGAAGTCTTGTCATATTATTATCATTGCAGTAGTATCTTGAACCTGAGTCTTGGGTGGTTATCTGTAAAGTCCACTCTGAGTATTCACATTTACTACTCCGAGTTTTGACATTTACTTCTCTTATCTCCTTGGAAACTAGGGTTACCCTCATCTGTCGATCTTGCTCTTTCGTTTCTTGTGATCTTTAGTGGAGTCCATATGGCACTTAATCGATTAGAGATGATTAATAAGGAAGTTAATGCATTATTAAATGAGTCGGAGGACACTTTCTCGCAGGCGGCTAATGATACATCTAGCTTTTTTGGAGGGACTTCTCTTAGTAATCTTCCTGTTAGAAAAGTTTGCTCTATGAAGCCTACTGAACCGAGTCCTGATAGCAATAAACTCTCAGGTTTTGCACCTACATTGGATACATTTCTACCTCTTGGTAAAGATCCTTTGAGAGAGGTGGGAAATCTAGGGTCGGGGTGTAACTCACAAAAAGGGGAGGGAAACTCGACCTTTATATCTACGAACCACAAAGCACTGAGTGCGGCTACTATTCACAAGGGACGCAGACAGTGGGTGGCAAAAAAATCGGTGAAAAGAATGGTTCTCGACTCTGATATTGGCCTAGAGGACACTTGTCGGCTGGCCCTTTGTGGGATGGTAGGTAGATTTGTCTACAGTAATTTGAATGTTGAGAAGTTTTCTAGCTTGGTTGGAGCGGACTTGGCTACCTGTCATTGGTTTTGTTCCAGAAGTTTATTTCTTAACTAAAGGATGGTTAGGGTTTCTGTGCAAATGCCCTGAGGATGTAGCTATTTTGTTAGAAGGGACATGGGTAAATGGAACAAATAGTTTGATGCTTAAAAAGTGGAGGGTTGCTTTTAATCCTGAAACGGAATACTTCTCATTCCGCCATTTCTGGGTTTTGTTACCGGGACTCCCGTTGTTCTTGTGGAATGAGGGGCCACTGTTGGAGATAGGAAATGCACTAGGAAAATTCTTATTGGTGGATAGAGTTAATCTTGGAGCTCCTGCACGCAAAGTTTGTAAGGTTTTAGTAGAAATGGACATTCACCAGGGATTGTCGGAGTCTTTAGATATTGAATGGAGGGGTTTACACTTTCACCAAAGTTTGGATTACCTTGGAATCCCATTTCGGTGTAGCTACTGCCGAAGTACAGCCCACCTCAGAAGAGTCTGCAAAGGTTTACATGTTGATGAGTGGACTCAGGATGATTTAATTAAGTATTTAAGAGAGATAGACTTGTCATCAGAGAAAGACTTTACAGGCTTCGAAGCGTCTCAACCTATTGGTGAAGACAACAATAACAAGGAATTTCAAAATTCAGTGTCGGGTAAGCTACTTACTCATTGTCCTGTCTTTTTTAATTCCTTGACTGTTTGGGAATGAGAAGTTGTAAACTCTTCAGTTTGGCTTCAGAAGGTTACCACGAAGGCCTCCCCTACTCTCTCTAGAGAAAAGGACTGTATTGGATCACCCGACGGGTCTTTAGGTACCCCTAATCCTCTGTGTTCTTACCAAGTTATCTTTCCGACTGTGATTCCTGAGTCTACCACAGTCAGTCTTTCTCCCACAGGAGATAAGGTAAATTGTTGTAGTACATCTATTGATCTGGTCGCACCAAATATTGTACATAACTCCCTACAGTCTTCTCCAAAATTGTCGAACAGTCTGATTTGTCCTCCTGGCTATAGAGAACCTGAAGAGGGGGAGTCCTCACTCTCCATTGTTCTAGATTCCTTAATTCCTTTTATTGTTGATGATGATTCTTCTGTGAAGTTATCTGTGTTTTTGGGGAAGTCAGTCTTAATGGAAGATTCCAGGAGTGGGGAGGCCGACTGTTCAAAGATGGTCTCTGAAAAGGCGGTGAAAGAATACGCTTGGTCAAGGGGATTGGGGGTTGAGACTTCCCCGATCAAAACAAGAAGTTCCCGTAAGAAATCAACACTTGCTACTGTTGATCCCTCTGGTCAGATTTCTTCCACCGATGGTGGGGCCCTTAGAGCTTTGAAGGCCTTGGCTCGAGAGAAGTAATGATCCTTCTTTCTCTTAATCTAAGAGGGACAGGTGGCGCCCTAAAAGCTGCCTCGGTTCGAAGTGTTCTAGATAAGACCCGTCTGAATATCATGTTTTTACAGGAGACACTTGTACATTCAAAAAAAGTTTGTTCTTTCTTTCATTCACTTAGACCTACTTGGCTTTGTTGTGCAGTTAACTCAATTAGCACTTCAAGGAGCTTATTGGTTTCACGGGATCCCAATTTTTTCAAACTGGATCCATTTCTTACTTGTGGTGGAATCTTATTGTCAGGTATCTGTTTAGAAAACAGAAGACAGATAAATTTCTTGAATGTTTACGGTCCTTGTTTGGAGCGAAAGCAATTCTGGGAAAAGTTGGCATCTTCAGGATTATTAAACATTAAGAGTGTTATTCTTGCAGGTGACCTCAACTTGACTTTATCCTTCGATGAAATCTGGGGAGGTAATGTTTTATTGGGTCAGTTGGCTCTTTATTTCAATAATCTATTTCTCACTAAAAAGTTGATTGATGTGGTACCAGAGAGAAGAATGCCTACCTGGTGGAATGGATGTTTGGGGACATGGTTCTTAGCAAAAAGGTTGGATAGATGATTCTTGTCTAAAGATCTAATTGAGTCGGTTGGTATTTATCGAGCCTGGGTGGAGTACCCATTCATTTCCGATTATGCGCCAATTCTTCTCCAATTAGACCTCCCCCCAGTGTACAAGGCACACCCTTTTAAGTTTAATCCTCAGTGGTCTCGGGAGTTAGATTTCACATTATTGTTACAAAAGTTGTGGAAGGATCCTAAATATCTTACTGAGCCGGAAAAACAAAAGCGCTTGGTCTGGAAACTTAAGGACTTGAAGATTATTACTAAATGTTGGCATAAGTCTCTACAGAAGCATAAATTCGCTCGACTTAACAGTATGGAGCATGAGATCCCCTTTAGGATTGAGAATTTGGCGGAGGGGTTGAGCACTTCTCTGTTGGAGATGTCACTTGAAGATATGGAGAAGGAGAGAAATCTTCTACTAAAGGAATCAGAGGAGAATTGGCACAAATGTAGTCATGCAATCTGGATCAAGAGCGGTGACCAAAATACAAAATTTTTCCACAAATTTGCAAGCTTCAGAAGAAACTCAAAATATYTGTGGGAAATACTTGATGATCAGGATCAAGTTTACARGGGACAGGACCAAATAAAATWAGCAGCATTGAATCATTTTAAAGATTTTTACAAGGAGCAGCGAGGATCCTCGATTTCATAACAAGTCAGGGTGGCGRCTCTTTTTCCTAGAATGATTGCAAAAACTGAAGCAGAAGGACTATTCAAGTCGGTGGAGAAAGAAGAATTACTGAAAGTTTTAAAAAACTTTAAAGTGGACAAGAGTCCAGGACCRGATGGTTGGACAGTAGAGTTTTTTAAGCATCATTTTGAAACTGTTGGGGATGATCTGTTGGATATGGTGGAAGAGTCCAGGCAAAAAGGTTTTATTACAKGTGCATTAAATGCTACTTTCATTACACTAATTCCTAAAGTTAATAAAACCAACCAGTTTGGAGACTTCAGACCGATCTCGCTTTGTAACTTAAGTTATAAAATTATTTCAAAGATAATAGCAAATCGGATAAAACCTTTTTTATCGAGATCTCTATCTAAGGAACAACTAGGTTTCCTTCAAGGAAGACAGATTCAAGATGCTATAGGTACTATGCATGAATTTATCCATAGTATTAAAAAGAAAAAATCAAAATCCTTGGTATTAAAACTGGATTTACAAAAAGCTTATGATTGTATTAATTGGGACATGTTGTGTATGATTCTCCTCCAGATAGGTTTGGGACAGAATTTAACACAATGGATCATGAGCTGTGTGATTTCTTCTACTTTCTCAGTGTTGATTAATGGGGAGGCTACCAACTTCTTTAAGAGTGGCCGAGGACTTAGACAAGGTTGTCCCTTATCTCCTCTTTTATTTATTCTAGCTATGGAAGGCTTGAGCTTGATGCTGAAAGAAAGTCAAATTAATGGAAGATTGGCCAAAATAAAAGTTTCAAGGGCACTAAAGATCTTACATATCCTCTTTGTAGATGATGTAGTCATTATGACTAACACAAATTTGCAAGAATGGTGGGAAATCGATAAGATTCTTAAAAGTTTATGTTTGGCTTCGGGTCTTTCTATTAATGCATCTAAATCTACTTTTCATCAAGCGGGATTAACGGATCAGGAGATGTTGCCTTATACTTTTATTGAGTTGGAACAGGGGTTCAAGTACTTGGGGTTCTATATTAAAGTTGGATATCAACGTAAAGAAGAATGGAGTTGGTTGATCAAAAGGGTGGAAAAAAAGATAAGTAACTGGTGCTATAGGTGGCTATCTTTAGGAGGCAGATTCACACTGTTGAAAGCTGTTTTGGAGAGTCAACCTATTTATTGGTTGTCACTAGCGGTGGTCCCTATTTCTGTACTAAAATCGTTGAGAAAGTTGATGTATAATTTCCTTTGGCACAGTACAAATGAGTCTAATCATTTTCATTTGTGTCGTTGGGATCATCTTGCTCTTCCTAAATCCTTTAGAGGTTGGGGCATCAAAAATATATTTGATTTCAGTATTTCATTGGTAGTTAATACTCTTTGGAGAGTCTTGTCTGGGCAAGGAATCTGGCATAGAGTCAACTATGATAAGTATCTCCATGGCATTTTAGTGATAAATTGGCTCAGATCCTCCTCTTTTCAGAATATAGGTTTCTCTAGAATTTGGAGTGGACTGATAAAATCGATCCATCTTATCAATCATGGTCTGTTATGGATTCCGGGCAGAGGCACTCAGATCGTCTTAGGAAATGAACGAATCTTAGGAATGAGTAATTCCTCCTTCCTGTCATCAAATTTAATTCATGCCTTACATCTCCAAAATGTTAAGACACTTGCACAGGTTAGTTCTCCTTCCAAAGATCGGGTGTATTCATTTAAATGGAAAGGTAGCAGTGAAATGGGACTCACAGGTGAATTGGACAAGGAATGGGAACTCTTTAGATATGCTCTTATTGAATCGGGAGCGACTGGCATTGATAAAGAAGATAGTTTAAGATGGGTGGGAGGGAATGCTTCGGGCGTCCCGACAGTTAAGAATTTTTATATGAGTATCATTTGGTCCAAAAATTTAAACAAGGTGGAGGTATGGAAAACATCCATTTGGAAATGGAATGTGCCATTAAAGATAAAATTGTTCTCGTGGCTTGCTATGGAGGGAAAAATACTTACATGGGAATCACTACAAAGGAGGGGCTGGGAAGGGCCGGGAAGATGCCCACTCTGTAGGAAGGATTTGGAAACTATTTCACATCTCTTTATTTCCTGTACCTTCACTAGACAGGTATGGGATACTTTGGTTGTAGAGTTCAAACTAAGTGTGGTTGGGTTAGCACCAACCTATCACAAGGCATAAAATTATGGATTGAGGACTTTTTGGCTTCCCCACAATTTCCAGCATATGTCTGTTGGAATATTTGGCATGAGAGAAATAAAGCCCTCTTTGAAGACTCCTGCCCTTCTATATTGACTGTGATCTACAAGACAAAGGCTCTTCTTAGTTTCAAGCCCATCATTAAAAAAGATAAGATCCCTCGGGATATTTTGATCACATATAACAGTGAAGATGCCTTAGCATGGTTTGACGGAGCAACACAGAAGGATGGCAGCAAGTGTGGAGCTGGTGGAGTTATTAAAACCACAGATGTTGATGTTTATAAGTGGACATATAATTGTGGCAGTGGTACAAACACCAAAGCGGAGCTTCTCAGTGCATGGGCAACTTTCATGCTAGCCAAAAAGCTGTCTATTTCTAGTATACAAGTGATGGGGGATTCGAAAGTTATTATAGAATGGCTGATGAACAAAGGCAGACTCAAGGTAGCAGCATTGGAAGGATGGAAAATCAGGATAAAGACATTAACAAAATTGTTCAGATCCATAACATATCAACATATTTACAGGGATTTCAATATGGAAGCTGATAAACAATCAAAGTTGGCTTTGGAAGTAAGTGAAGGCTATATACACTATCACCAATGGATCAGTGGTGCGGAGGGCCCTAGAAAACAAGTCAGGATTCACTAGAACTATTGAGAGTTCAGTTATGTTTTATTTTTGGCAAGTTAGATAAAAAAGAATCCTTTGGGGGATTGTTATGTTTAGTTGTTCAGTTTATTAGAGATTTGATATGTCATATATCAACTTGGTACATTGTGGCGAGAATATCATTATTGTAAGAACTACTAGTTTTAGGACCAAAAATACTCTTTTTGAATATTTTTTGGAAAAAGATATTGTAGAAAAAATCTCGTGTTGAAGAGATTCGAGAAGTGAAAAAATTATATGATAATATAATTGGGCAAATTTTTTCCTGAAAAATAATATGTCATATATTTCATGTTCTTTACATTTATATATTTTAATTAAATACACAATGAAAAAGACATGTTTTACAAATTTTATTAATATAATAGAATATATTGTGATTGGAGTTTTGTCATATATTTCATGTTCTTTACATTTATATATTTTAATTAAATACACAATGAAAAAGACATGTTTTACAAATTTTATTAATATAATGGAATATATTGTGATTGGAGTTTTGTTTTATTGATATTGGATTTCTTTTTTTTTTTTCTCTTATTCTTTTTAAGTGAATTGGAGTTTCATTTATGAATTGAAGTTCCATTTATGGTTTTATTTATTGCTCAACATTTTTAGCTTTAAATTTTCAACAAGCTACATCTTGTCTTTGTGATATTCTCTAAATTACTTCAAGATTATTTGATCTAGTATTAATCATTCACAACAACTTCCATGTGTTAAAATAACATTTAACACATATTGATGAGTATATAGCAGATACATGACATTTCTATGATTTTAAAATGTTTTCTCCTCTCTTAACTTTTAAAGTTATTGATATTGTGTTGACTTTTAATGTTTTTTACCTTTTTATTTAATTAAAATTAGTATTGTGTTCAATGTAACTCATTCATTTGATATTATAAGTCATTCATTTGATATTATAAGTTAAGTAGACAAAACATAAACATAATTCTAAGGCAAGGACTAACTACGTGAAACTATTGCTCTTGTTTGATAATCATAATAATTTAATTACTAATTAAATAACATATTTTATAAGAATATAATTTTTAAAATTTGAATTTTGATTAAAGGTTATAATATTTTTTTTTTTATTAATTTGATTTTTATGGTTTAGGTTAATTGAGTCTAGTTTGGATAGTTAAGAGGAAGAGTGTTATCCTCCCTACTCAAATTCAATTATCATAAGTAACGTGTTAGACTTTTAATGAGTATATTGTTATAACGGCTTTGAACTCTTTGTTAATGTACTCTTATGTCGTTGCACAAATCAAATGGGTATTGTCTCAGTTTGATAATGTTGGACTCTTTCACATTAGAAGAGCATTGAATGGTGATGCGAATGTGTGGGAAAAAAGTTTCATATTGCTAAATCCTGGAACTATTATGGAAAATGGGGAATAATTCTAAGCCATAATCCCCTAATTTTATTACTATTAATGGATGGTGTTGTAAATCAAATCCAATGATTAATGGCCATTGATGAATGTCAAATCCAATGATTAATGGCCATTGATGAATGTCAACTCCAAGGAGTGCCCCATGAGGCCACACAAGTCGAGCATATGGTGGTGAGGAAACAAGAACGAGCATGCTCATTTACTCCAGTTGGACTCGCTCACAGCTTATCAATTTGTAAGCATGGGAAGGGTTAATCATTGCAGGATTATTCCTGAGAGAGACCCACCGAAGCTCAACTCCAAAGGGGTGGTTTGGTAGAGGGCAAGCTCTGATCAAAAGAACAAGGTAAGGTGCACAAGCTCAAGTTTCAGGAAATTGTGAACTCTGGACTTAACTATCGATGTGCGACTGTGGACCAAGGAAGCAAGCAAGTTGTGGTTTCCTCATTGACTCGTTGTTGGTAATGTGGTGGAATTTTTGTTATGTTCTTGTTTCTCTTTCCTATTGGTATGTTATTGAGTGAGGTGGCAATTCTAGTCGTCCAAAGCAGAGTAATTGGGGGGTTTATCATCAACCGATCTCTCAGCTCAAGGAATAAAGTGTTAAGGCCCTTTCTCTCAAAGATAACAGAGCATGAATTGTGGGTCAATTAGGAAGACATGACAAGTGATGACCTCCATGAGCTTAAGTGGGTTCTACGTGGACACAGGGAGATAACCTAGTCTAAAAACAATGCAATATTGGTTCTTTCCTCCATTGCGGCATAATTGGAATACTCCTTTACAACTCAAAGTGCTAACTTTACGAGCCTTCTTCTCACTCAAAAGTATCAGATAGATTCATTGGAAGAAAATTATGGTAGGTTGCGAGCTTTAGTAGTTTAATAGCGGATGGATAACCTCTCCTTGGTGTCAAACAACCAAGGAACTCAAAGTTCTAACCATGGAGGGTAGTTGAGGTTGAGACAATCTTTCAAAATCAGGTCCCAATAGAAATTAAAGATACATGCATCGAACACTCTATCAAGGAGTAAGAAGATCGGGGCAACATGCAAATATAAAACAATATGAATGTTTTTTAGAGTCACAAGCATTTTGGTTCAGTTCATTAGGCAATCAACTTTTAAGAATACTTGGAATTCTTATCTAGTAAATCTTTTTTAACTCTAAATTTAAATGTAGAACTATATTTTTTTTGGTGGAAGCCCAAGAACAATAGATGTAATTGTTGTTAGACTCGACGTAGCAAAGCTTGTGTGGGGTTGGGGGGGGGGGGTATAAAGCCTTTTTGAGTCTAGTTTGCAACATAATCCTTGGCATGTTCAAAATTTTCTTGGAGGCCCTTAAGGGCCGACATGGTGCCATCCTTGAGACTACCCAATGCAGAAGAGGCAGACTTTGTGCTGGCATCTTTAGCTACATGTGCCATCCATTTTGTAGATTCTAAGTTTTCAAAGGCACTCTCCCAATTATTAGTTCAACTAGTCCACAACTCCAAAACCCCAATTCAAATGAATCAAAATAACCGCTAAAACAAATCTCCAATGACCTATATGTTAATACTTTGTGGAAAGGATGGACTATATATAATGGTAGGAATGTGCTCAGCTTCCTATTCAAATATTGGTGAGAGGGTGATTTGATCATGCATCTTCTACCAGGTGATGATTCTCTCAACACATGTTAGGTGTTATCTTGGTTAGCAGACACACATTGAATATATACATTGCATGGTTGTCAGTATCGAGCTTTGAAGTGTCTCATAGGGGGGACTTGTGTAAATGTAAGCATTTAGATCAGTTTTATTTTGAATTCAAAAATGCCCAATAAGTTTTGTGTCTTATAAAACATTTTCCCAAGTATCGAATTATTGCATTTTAACTAAATTATAATATAATTAATTTCTTATTTATAGACTACATCAAATCTTTTTATATATATTATTTTCATAGATAATAATGATTGAATTAATAACTATTAAATTATTATATATATTATTTTCTTATTTTCATGGATAATAATAATTGAATTAATAATTATTAAATTAATAATATATACATGAAACAAAAAAAAAAATACTTTTACTTTAACCAATTTTTTTTTTTTTTTTATGCTGGCGGAATCGGCAACTGGGCCGGTCTCGTACTCGCGTGACACGGGGTCGATTCC
>JASDQU010170901.1:1006-17128 GCA_032191745.1 Picea mariana | reverse complement strand
GTGTATTATCCTATTATGTTCTTTTTCAGACTCCTGGGATAACTTATTCATGGCTATAGGGAGTATTACAGCCACATTAGCACTAGAATATGTGGTTGCATCTCTACTTTCAAAATAAATAATAAAGAAGAACATGGAAGGATCGACCAAAAATGCTTTAATGGTGAGAGGTCAATCGATTGACAGAGATAAAGGAAAATTATCCTGTAGAAAGTCTAAGTTGAAGGGTAGATCTAAATCCCTGGTTTATTCGACAAGAAGATGTTGGGAATGTGGTAAAGCTATGCATTACAAACATGAATACAAGTCGAAGGTGATGGAAGTCAATACATGATCCAATGAGAAGTAGTCAACTGAGAGAAAGATGAATTGAGATAAGGGAGGTGATGTGTACCTAGTCTCAACTAGTACACAGTCGGATCAAGATGTTTGGTTGATCGACTAATGAACATCCTATCATATGACACCACATAGAGAATGGTTCTATGAATATGAATGATATGAAGGAGGATAAGTGTTCTTGGAGGACGACTTGAAAACCAAAATTGTTGGATGAGGAAGAGTTCAAATGATACTGCAGGATGGGATTAGTAGAACCCTTCCAGGTGTGCTACACATTCTGGGTATGGAAAGAAACCTGATATCTGTCAGCAATATGAGTGATGCAGGGGTGAAAACTCTACTTCATAAGGATTCATGCAAGATGGTCAGAGGTGCGATGGTATTAATGAAAGGATTTCGGATTGGAACCATATACAAGTTACTAGGGAGTGTCGACTCAACAAGATGCAACAACATCATTGTTCCTAAAGTTAACTCGAATTCAAATCGAATTGAATCGACTCGGGCTAAGTCGATTCAAACCGAATCGAAAAGTCATCATAAAGCTGACTTGACCATGCTATGGCATGAGAGGATGGGACACATTTGAGAGAAAGGAATCCGAGCTATTCATAACAAAGGTATGGTCGAAGACTTTCCTGAATGTAACTTAGAAGTCAACTTCTATGAAAATTTATATATGGAAAACAAAGTCAGGTGAGGTTCTCGTCTGGTTCGACAAGGGAAAATGGGATTCTAGAATTGGTTCATAGTGATGTGTTTGGCCCTGTTTCAATGCYTTCACTTAGTGGATCCCTATATTATGTCTCCTTCATAGATTRTTTTTCCAGGAATACATGGATATATTTACTGAGGAAGAAATCAAAGGTTTTCAATAAATTCAAAGAACTTAAATCTCTTGTATAAAACCAAACAAATAAGAAGATYAAGGTGTTGAGAACTAAAAATGGTGGTGAATTCTGTGGAAAATAATTTGATYAGTTCTCCAAGTAGTGTGGCATAGGACACCAAACTACCACACCATATACCCCATAGAAAAATGGAGTTTTTGAGAGAATTAAAAGAATGTTGATGGACAAGGCAAGGAACATGTCCAGTGATGCTAGGCACACACAAGTATTATGGGTAGAGGCAGTCAACACTACAAAATATCTATTGAATATGTCTCCTTTATTGGTGCTAGTCGACACGACTCCACATGAGTTATGGTTGGTTAAGAAGCCTTCGGTTTCACATCTCAAAGTATTTGGATGTGATGCATTTGCGCATGTTCACTAGGAAAAGAGGAGCAAGCTAGACAAGAAGGAATTCAAATGTATTTTCATTGGATACAAAGAAGGAATGAAAGGATATAATATTTTGGATCCCGCATCAAGTAAAATAATGTACAATCAAGATTTGGTATTCAGAGAAGTCAAAAGTAAGTCCAAGCCTGAAGAAATTGTTTAGACCAAGAATAATACTGAGACGGTGCGACTTGAACTGAGGAACGAAGAAGATGATTCAGATGAGTTGACAGAATCAGAAGAAGAGGTGGAACAACAAACCCCAGTTGTAAGGAGGTCAAAAATATTAATAAAATCTATTGAAGGATATAGTCCACCCGCCTTTTATATCGCATACATGTTAACTTCCACCAACAATGAGGTCAAGTCAACCGGGGAGGAAGTTAGCTCAACAAAGGGAAAATTTTGGAAGGATGCCATGGTTGAAGAGATGGAATCCTTGCACAAGAATGAGACATGGGACTTAGTCAAGTTACCTAGTGGAAGAAAGCTTGCCGATAGAAAATGTGTATTCAAGAAGAAGATGAATTCATCAGGTCAAGTCAAGAAATTCAAAGCTCGACTGGTAGCAAAAGGATATTCTCAAGTTGAAGGAGTGGAATTCTGTGAGATTTTTCCCTTATTGCAAAATTAACTTCCATTCGAATAATAATGTCTCTAGTTGCAACATTCGATATGGAATAGAACAGATGGATATGAAGACATCATTCCTACATGGGGACCTGGAAATGAAACAACCTGAAGGTTTTTTAGTAAAGGGAAATAAATATTTGGTGTGAAAAATGAAAAAATCTCTTTATGGTCTAAAGCAACCACCAAATATGTGGTACCAAAAGTTTGACATAGACATCCTTAGTTTGGGATTTGTGAGAAGAAAATATGATCACTGCATATATTCCAAAGAAGAAGATGGGTGTTTCATATATGTAGCTTTGTATGTCGACGACATGTTGTTGATTGGAAACAACATGGATGCAATAAAGGAGGTGAAGAAGCAGTTGTTCCCTAAGTTCGAAATGAAGGATCTGGGTGTAGTGAACTTCGTTATGGGAATGGAGATTAAGAGAGATCAAGCAACTAGAAATCTCTGGTTGAACCAGACGAGGTATATTGAAACAATTTTGAAATGTTTCAATATGCAGGATTACAAACCTGTGAAGGTTCCAATTCATGTGGGAGCAAGGCCAACTGTTGAATAGTGTCTAAAGACACAGGAAGAAATATAGGACATGGAATGTATTCCCTATGAAAGTGTTATTGGTATTCTAATGTATGTGATGGTTTTCACTCGACCATACATTTCCCATGTAGTGGGAGTGTTGAGAAGATACATTTCRACACCTGGGAAGGAGCGCTGGAAAATTTTCAAAAGAGTATTCAGGTATTTGTGTGGCACAAAATATTATGCTATATGCTACCAAGGAAAACCTAGAGGTGTCAGTGAATTAAATGTACATGGATTTGTCAACGYCGACTGGGCTAGAGATATGGATCGATGGAGGTCAACTAGTGGATATGTGTTCAAAATGTTCAGTGGAGCAATCAGTTGGATGATTAAGAGATAGGYGGTCATATCCCTGTCAACAACAGAATATGAATACATGGAAGCCACTCATGGAAGMAAATAAGAAGTGTGGCTGCAAAGGYTGTGTTTAGGAATCGGGTTTGAGAATACATCTATGAAGATAGGTTGCGATAGTCAAAGAAAAACATTTCTTGCAAAGAAACCACCTTATCATTCTAAGACTAAGCACATTGATGTATAATACCATTTCATGAGAGACATGGTGGAAAGAAACAAAGTGTTGGTGGAGAAATTAGACATGTTGGAAAACATCGTAGATCTATTGACCAAGTCTGTGAATTTTGTGAAGTTTTGTTGGTGGAGAGAGGCAATGGGAATTACTGCCATGGGTTTTTGAATCAAAGAGGTCTCCTAGTTTTAGAAAATAAGACAACAAGTGGGATAATGTTGGGTTGTTATATTCTTTACTGTGAAATTCCATTCGAGGTGGATTGACTGACAATCGAATTCGAGGTGGATTGACAACAAGTCAAAAGTCAAGGTGAGTCGATTTGGTAAAGATGAAGTTGAGGTAGATCAAAAGAAAGTCAAAGGTCGAGGTGCTTAAACATGGTAAATACATAGACAACAAGTCAAAGAGTTCAACCGACAAGAGGTCGACAACGGGCGTGTGGTAACTGACTAAAGACCAAATGAAGGTTGACTGGTATTCAATGAGAAAACCGACTTGGTAGTCAACCATAATAGAATCCTGAGATTCACGGGATTTGTAGCCAATAATCTGTAATCATTTTTGGGCACCTTTTCTTTAGGGTTTTTCCTGTTGTAAATACTATGAATAATGTGTGTTGTAAGGATGTAAAATCTAATCTTGAATATTCATATGATGAAGGGATAATCACTAAGAGTTTGTAATAGTAGAGCTTGTTGGTCATGTAGATGTAAGATGAATTGGCTACAGGGTTGTTCTTGTGTAAGCATGATCCAGGTGGATATTGGTGGCCACCCACCTCTTCCAACTGGATCACATACAAATTTCATCTTAGCATTTATGGTTGTCATCTTGGCAGTTTTGTTTCTAGATTTTTGGTTCCTAAACGTTTGTGACCGTTTTTTAGGCCCTAAACAATGTGTTTTGGGCCCGTCATAGTCAAAATGTAGATAGAGTTAGAGTGTGATGGCATGATTTATTTTCTGATATAGACCTTTTAAACGGGCCATAGTGCACCTAAAATGGAGATCATATGCAAAATTTATGACCTCGGGAAGTTGATGTACCAACTTATCCCATCGGGGTCCACATGAATTTTGGCACTTCAACTCTTAGGGTTAGGTTTTTGGATGTATAGGGTTTTATGTTTACTTATTGATGCTAAAAAGTCCTGGAGGCCTCACTGTAA
Organism: Picea mariana; assembly: GCA_032191745.1. Taxonomy (NCBI): domain Eukaryota; kingdom Viridiplantae; phylum Streptophyta; class Pinopsida; order Pinales; family Pinaceae; genus Picea; species Picea mariana. The sequence continues at coordinate 12,575 of JASDQU010170901.1, read as the reverse complement.
TGTGCTCAAATGAGTGTGTGTAGCCTCCACATCTCTTTTCAAATATTAGCTGCCACCATTCGAGCAAGATTGTTTTCATTCTGCATTTTACAGTTTCAACAAATTTCTTTATTGAATAGTAGTTAAGTTCCACTGTATCTATTTTATTTTTCTCTATATATCTATGTTAATGTTATATATATGTGTTTCATTTTGTTCCACTCATAAATCCGGATTAGTGGTATCAGAGCAGTTTGATCTTCATTTGTTTCTCTGTGCATGTCACCAACGAGGTCAGGGTATAAGCATTTAGGACTCGAACCAATTGAGCCTTTTCAAGATCGGCCTCATCAAACCCAATGACCTCCCATGGGGGAAGAAAAGAGATACTATGGGGCATGAGATCCCTTTAAAAATTTTCTCTAGGAATCCCTCTTGTGACAAAGGAACAAGATGATGAATAACTTTACGCAAATCCTTCAATGGCTACAAAGATGCGACACATCTTCCTTAAGTGGAGGCGCTGCCCCCTTCAAGGTACAAATCAATTTTTATATTCCTATTTGAAGTTCAAATATATGTGGATGTTGTAGACAAATGGTTAAACCTTCTTGAAGGGTGTTTTTTTCCACAAATTTTCCGATAGAGAAAATATTACATTTGCGCTCCTTAAGGCCATTCCCCCATGTCAAAGATTGGTTGGAGACTTTCTCTGAGAAAAAGGAAATAGAGGGATCTACATTATTTTTAGTTTCAACCACCTGGGGTTCCTTTAGGGATGATATTAAGGAACAATTATACCCTATTGGAAGTTATGACGACTTATACACAATATGGACCACGCTGTGGCAGGAAAGGGACCAAACAGTGCTAGATTTCACCAATGTCTTCCATACCTTGAGCACCAAGCTAGGTATCAAAGAATATGAATGAAATAAGGTGCTCTAGTACCATGACAGTCTACATAGATACATATAGATAGAAATTGGGTTTTTGGACATATTATCCTTAGGTGCAACTTATCAATATGTTGTCAAAATCAAGTAGAAGTTTAAATAGAAGATGCAACAGTTTGGGTCTGCAAACCCCTCACAACAGAAGAAAGGCAAGGGAGACCCCAACTCGTAGAAAAAATGGTAGAGAAAGGATGGAAAGCCTCATGACAACTAGTCCAAACCATAAACAAATAAGGACAGTTGGAAGAAAAAGAAAGACACTGGGAAATGGTATGAGTTCCATAAGAGCCCCTAGAATAACACAACTACATGTCACTCAAAGAAGTCATTAGTGGACGAGGTGAAATACTATGAATCATATGTAGGCTCCAAATCTGAGTCTGAACCATAAAAAGGGAGACAGATCATTGATGCAGAACCCAGTGCCACCGTTGTTGCTGCCACCAAAGTCCAGCCCGACGAACTTGATGAACCAGAGGAAGGTGAACACTTATTTCATTCACAGATGTGGATGAAGGGAAATCCACTGCACTTCATCATTGATAGTGGTATCCATAAGAACCTCATCTCAGTGGAGGTCATTAATCAGTTGGCTCTACTAACAACACCATACCCACAACCATACACCATCGGATAGCTCCACCAAGGGAGCGATCTCCACATCAGCCAAAAATGTTGTTTGGCCTACGACATCAAGCCCTTCAAAGATGAGGTATTATGTGATGTCGCCCCCCTTGAAGTTTGTGATGTTATTTTGGGCCAACCTTCTTTATGGAAACTTCATGTTGTATATCAGTCTAGGCCTCATAGTGTTATTATTACTTTAGACAAAAAATTATACAGGATACCTGACGTAGTCCCATCTACTGCCATTTCCTTGATCTTTGCCAAGAAATTCAGGAAGGTCATCTCTCAGACCAATAAGTTTGTCTTCTTCATGATTCGCACTCAAATTGAGTAGAAGGTTGTAACCACATCCATGGCCTCCGCGACAGGTCCCTCCATGCAACAGAAGCAAGTGGATAAGGTTGTGGACTAATACAAAGAAATCTTATCCTCGCCCACTAGGGTACCTCTGCACTGTCAGGTCAAGCACTCAATCGATCTGAACCCTAATGCACCACTACCCAATGGGCCAGTCTATCACCGCTCTCTGTTAGAAAATGAGGAAATCAAGCACCAGATCCAAGAGATTTATGAAAAGGGGCACATCCTCCCAAGATCATCACCTTGTGGAATCCCAATCATGCTTATGCAGAAGAAAGACAAAATATGACAACTCTACATTGATTATCGATCCCTAAATAAAATCATAGTCAAGAACTAGTACCCAATTCTTCGTATTGACGATATCCTTGACCAACACAAGGGGGAAAAATAATTTAGTAAGATTGATCTAAAGTCCGACTACCACCAGGTCCCAATAGAGCAGACTAATGTATGGAATACTACCTTCAAGTGCAAAGAAGGACTTCTTGAATGGTTGGTCATGCCCTTTGGCTTGAAAAACACCCCAACAAATTTCATGAGGATGATGGATGATATCTTGTGACCTTTCACCAATTCTTTTGTGGTGGTGTGTTTGGATGACATCCTCATCTTAAAAAAGAATTGGGAGGAACACTTGCAACATATTCAATAGGTTCTGCACACTCTGTTGCAACACAAGCTATATGCAAATTTGGAAAAATGCACCTTCAACATGAAAAGCATCTAGTACCTAGGCTACATTGTTGATGAACATGGGGTGCATGTCAATCCATCCAATATCCATGTCATCTGTGACAGGCTATCCCCAACCACACTCACTAAGATTTAAATCTTCTTATGCCTTGCCAATTTCTATCGTAGGTTCATGTTGGGATTCTCCCACATTGCATGGGCCCTTAGCCAAGTGACTAGGGGTGGTGGCATGGAAAAATTCATGTGGGGCCAGTTGCAACAGAAAGCATTCGATGATTTGAAGAAATGCTTGTGCTGAGCCCCCATGCTCTCATTACCCAACCTGCAACAACTTTTTGAGATTGAGACAGATGCTTTAGACTATGCAGTGGGGGAAGTTCTCACTAAGCATGGAAATCTCGTGGACTATCATAGTGAGACACTATCAGATATTGTTCGTAAGTACCCCAATTACGACAAAGAAATGCACTCCATTATACAAGCCTATCGCTAGTGGATACATTACATTCTCATGAAGGAGACAATCATTCAAACTGATCATAAGCCTCTGCAGTTCATGCATAAACAAGGAAAATTGAAAAATCATCGCCATTAGAAGTGTTCTACACACTTGAAACAATTACATCCCAACATCAAGTATAAGACAGGGAGCACCAACCTTGTCGTTGACTGCCTCAACTAACCTCTAGTTGTCATACTAACCACTGTGCTACACTCCTGCAAACATGAGACCTTCAAATGGCCCCAACTCTACGAGAGAGATCCTAACTTCTCCACTACCTACCATATGTTGGGCACAAACACAATTGTCACTTATTTTCATCTTTTCGACGTAGAAAAGACGATGGCAGTGTTGCAACAATATTTATAGTGGCTTAAACTCTGACAATATGTCAACAAGTATATCAGGCCCTGCACAGCCTGTGGCTTTTCCAAACCGACCATTAAGAAACAAAGCATGTACACCCCTCTACCTACTCCCAATAGGCCCTGGGAATCCATCTCAATGGTCTACATGTTAGGTCTTCCTTCAACCAAGCAGGGAAATGACCATTTTTTCCTGGTTGTTGATCGATTTTCCAAGATGGTGATTTTGGTCACTTGCAAGAAGAGCATTGCAGTAGAGGCCACTTCTAATATCTTCTTCGAATGAGTTTGGGTACATTTTGGGATACCAAAAACCATTGTCTCATATCGGAATAGTTGGTTTCTCGACATATTCCAGTCGAGCCTCTAGTCACGGCTGAACACCAAGCTCAGCAAAATCCACGACCTGCCACCCTCAAACGGATGGCCAAACCAAGGTCGTCAACAAGATTATCATGAATATCTTGTGCATGTACAATTCCAAGCATCCATGCACATGGGATGAGAGTCTTCCCTGTGTTCAACACAATTACAATAGAACCATACATAGCTCAACTAACCATAGCCCTTTTTAGGTGGGGTTGAGATTTCAACCATTAGGTCCCATGGATGTTGCACTACCCCTTGCGTCCACACATGTAGAATTGTCCCATGCAAAAAACAAAGCTGACAAATCCACCCAGTTCATTGAATGAATCCAACAAATTCGCCAACAGGTTTAAGATATTTTGCACAAGTCTAATGCCAATACAAGCAATGTCATGATCAACACCGACTGCCACACAAGTTTCAAGTGGGAGATAAAGTTTGGTTGCACTTGCACAAAGAACTCCTTACAGGACCCCATCAGAAGCTTCGTCCACTCCACTATGTACCTTACACCATCACAAAGGATATGGGTGAAAATTCATTTGATCTCAACAGTCCCCCCTTCCTTGGGTTGCACCCAATGTTTAATGTGGACCTCCTTCAACCATACTTTCCACCCTTATTGGACACCTCAGAGATAGCAGAATATTTGACACCGATAGAGCTCAACCATGAATGCATGGAACAGTCACCCACTGATCATTTTGTGGCCACACAAGTCATAGGAACTCTCCAACATAAGCTTCATATTTATCGGGTTGCCAAAGTGGGGCAACTCCTGCACCAAGGAAAGTGGCTCACCTGGGACCAAATTCAACAGAAATTTCCTCATCTAATGGGGGAACTCAATAAAATGGAGACCATTTCTTCCTAAGGAGGGAGGATTGATCCAGGTGGATATCGGTGGCCACCCATCTCTTCTAGATAGCTTACATACATCTTTCATCTTGGTAGTTACGATTTTCATCTTGGCAATTTTTTTCTAGCTTTTTGGGTCCTAAAATTTCGGGGCCATTTTGAGGACCTAAACAACTTTTTTGGGACCTCCACAGTCACACTATACATAGAATCAAAGTGTGACGATATAATGTGTATTCCTCGAATAGACCTTTCCAACAAGCTATCATGTGCCTAAAACAAAGATCGTATGCAAAAGTTACGACCTCGGGAAGTTGATGTACCAACTTACCCTATAGGAGCCTACATGACTTTTGGCACTTCATATCCTAGGGTTAGGATTTTGGATGTCTAGGGTTTTATGTTTACTTATTGATGCTAAAAATTCATGGAGGCCTCATTGTAATTTTCTCAAGCGAATGCATGTAGGCGCCACATCTCTTCTCAGATATTAGATATAACCATTCGAGCAAGATTGTTTTCATTCTACATTTTACAGTTTCAACATATTTCTTTATTGAATAGAATTTAAGTTTCACTGTATATTTGTTATTGTTCTTTGTATAACCATGTTAATGTTATAGATATGTGTTTCATTTCATTCCACTTATAAATCTGTATCAAAGCAAGAGGGTATGTTGTCGATTGTGTCTTAGGTGTGGACCAAGGTTAGACATGTAACCTTTTATTTTGAATGAATAAGACAAGAAGAGAGTAGAACACTCAAGAAATGTTGGTTTTCCTGGTTTGGGTTTCTAGGGTAAAATATCTATGTACTGTGTGTTTGCTTTGTCATTTACTTACTTGATTATATCTTTCTTCCCCTCTTCTTCTAGGTTTAGTGTGGAAGTGTGTCTCATTTCCTAACAAGATGGAACCTGGTAAACTAATGAATTAGTAGAGATAGACGAAGGCCTATATTATTTGTTATGTATTCACATATGTTTATAAGATATATTTTTATCAACTAGAGATATAGTGCTATGCATTGCAATGGTGAGAATGTTTTTTCCAAGAGAGACATCTTACTAAGAAAATCAAGTTGTACATTAGTAATATCTCAAGACTCTTGTTAAGATCCAATTCTATCCTATGGGCTATGAAGATGTGATATACATAAATATACATTATACACTAGTAATTTACATAATAATAAAAATAATAATATTAATCAACACAGGTTATAACCTTTCATTGTCATGACCAGTCAATGATATTTATATCATMACAAGTGATCTTGTAAATGAATGACTCATATTATTCATATTAAGAAGACCTAAATGTTTTTATCAAATATGAGATATATTGATAAAAAGAATGACTTTGAAATTGAAAAATGAAAAAGATTTATAATTTATTCCCACCMATGTTAACTTTTAAGTTAACATTGAATTAAATTTAAAAGGTGATACCAAAGGAAAATACATTATAATATCTATTATCATGGAAGAAAGTGMACATTACATTAGTGTTGAATTGGTTAATTAATTATAAATTTTCAATTCAAATATAATCGAAACACTATTTTTAACAAAAATGATATCAGGTAAACAATTCACAATTGTCAATTGGTGAATATGTCTCCAAATTCCACTTCACAGTGTACTCATKATGTGAAAACATCAACATCATTTTATCTTGGTTATGATTGGAAACATTGGATGCTTTTACCCTGAATTTGTAAAATAAATAGTTGACATTTTTCAATTATAAAAATTGGTTATGATTGGAAACATTGGATGCTTTTACCCTGAATTTGTAAAATAAATAGTTGACATTTTTCAATTATAAAAATAAGATAACATTAGGGGACTTGATAGTGAATTCATGCCTGAAATTTCCCCTATAACAAGATATAGAATATGTACCAAACATGATCCTTCAAAATGATCATGATTCATGACAAAAGAGGAATGATCATGATTCATGACAAAAGAGGAAAGAACTCCATGAAAGTTTTGACAAGGATTTAGCTAATAAATATAATGAAATTTCTCACCTTAGGATTCAAAATCAAACCTTTCTCAAACAAAACAAGTTAAATAATGAGAAAAAAGATGCAATAGAAAATCAAGAAACAAATCATTGCCAAAGAATCATTAATAGAACCTATGGAATCAACAACACTTGCAACCTAAGTCAAAGTACAAACTATAGACAACAAAACCCTCACAGATGGAATTGGAGTGGAAAAGCCAAGTGTTGCTAATGATGAAAATTTATCTATCATCAAATAAGTCAATCCATTGATCAACAAGGAAACAATTACATATCGTGTCACAATTGAAGGTCCATTTACCAAAAAATTGTATCTTAGCTTAAAAGTATCAACACATTACTAAAAAAAAGAGTTGGTTTCTATTTTCAAAATATCATAAAGAGGTTCAACTACTATACCTTCCCTTCACCCTAATCATAAGAATCATAACATACACCAATAAACATATCAACATATTTTGAAACAAAACTCGTTCTACATTCCTAATATAAGTATGTTAATTCGACTTATTCTAGAGGAATACTGAAAAGTGCAATCAACCTAAGGTGGATTGACCCCTTTTCAATGAAAAAGTATTATTCTAATATTTGAACATCTTACTCTCTTGTTTCCTCAACCAACACAACATCAATGAAGAAAGTTCAACATGAAACAAATACATACCCCTCTCCTAAATATGCTCTAAGAATAAAGCATCCTTTAAGGAGGAGGACATGTAATGTACATAAATATACATTATATACACTAATACGTTACATAATAATAACGATAATAATAATAATTAATCATTAAAGGTGATAACCTTTCACCCTCATGACTAGCCAATGATATTTAAATTGTCACGAGATGGATTATTAATAAATGAATCATATTATTGATGATGTATGAATTTACTTCCCCTCTCTTATTTGGATTGGATGTTTTTATAGTTATTAAACAAGTTTGTTCATAACAGAATAAGAACATGAATCCAATTGGAGTTATCTCAAACATAGACAAGGATAAGGAGTTCAAAAATATATAATAGAGTTCAAAAGGAAGTGCATACAACTATGCATTAGCTAGTATGATGGGAAGTCGGTGAAAAAATACATTAGTATTTTGTATATCCATATCAGGAAGAGGTGATTCTTTTTTAAATCAAGACACTTCAAAAGACTTGCAAGAAATCCATGTACATAAAAGGAAATATGGGAAAGAAGTTCATTGATGATACAAATTCTTTTAGAAAAGAAGGTAAGATAAACTGGGAATGAAAAGGGAAGCAATGGGGAAGAAAGAAGAAGTTTTCCAATGCTGCAAAAAGAAGGATCTACATTATGATAATTGGAAGAAGGATGATCATGACATGTATAATTGTTGAACATTGCAGCTTGAGCTTATTCCAAGGAGTAGAGATAGTAAAATATTATTGAGAGTCTAATTTATGAATGTTTAATCTCGAGATGTTAATGAAGTGCCATATGTTGATGACAAAGTTTCATTCATGGGTTAGCTAAAAATTATTGATGTAGAAGAGTATAACATTTCTCAAACTAAATCCTTGACTAAGGAGAAGAAGTCAATTTATATTGCTAATAAGGGGTCATGTTGATAGGAAATATGGCATTTCCTTAATAACACCGATGAAGAACATTGGGAAAAGGTTGAATAACTATGYAATCAAACAAAATATTTGATAAATGCAAGATCATTTGAAAAATTGAAATGAAATAACTCGAAGGTGCAACAGTAAACACTAATCCTACATAACAAAACTCAAACCATTTGTAGATTTGATCAAAGAAAATTAAAGACAATAAGAAATTGCTCTAATACGATCCAAATTCCACCTCTAGATCCTCCTATATCGCTTAAATACCAAGATGGTAAAAACATTTACCTCCTAGTATCCTTCTACAAAGAGAACCACTAAGAACAAAGTGGTTAGTCACATAAGACTTGCATGAAAAAAATGGTTAATTATCATGCATGAGATGCCTCAATAGAGAAAACACTAACAGATTCATTGTCTACAGTACCACTAGGAATGGAGTGAGGAATCATGACCTCACACGAACACATTGATCGATGATCATGCATGAGATTCCCCATTGGATACTCCATATGAATAAACAACTACTGAACCTTGTGGAATGTCCTATTCTCTCTTTTGTGAATAAATAATGCATTTAGTGCAAAAAAAKAACTAAATCATTTGTGCAAAAAAATMTTACTCTTAGCTAAGGGTTTAGTTGGACTCTGCAAATGAACCAATTGCATCATCTACCTTTTGATAATATGCATGGAGGACCTTTTGTTCCTAATAACACACATACACCATTTAGAGTTGTAACTAAAAACCATCAATTACTATGATCATAACAACATCTCCAGTTATAATGGATTTGAAATATGCAACTTATTTGAAAGTGACATGGTAGCCCAAATAAGAGGTTTTAATAATCACGATAGATATACAAAGTGACTCATRAGAACTAAATGTTGTACCACATATGATAAWACAATGATGAAGATATGTTTTACTAARAAGTTAAATGATAGGGTTCTATTCTTTTGGGATACCAATATACAAGACCTYCYTATCTCTTTTGTGTGYATCCTTTTTTATATTTTGTATGTGRATCCTTATTTATAAGTTTGATAGATTAGTGTAACTTCATTCTAAGTGATATGAAAGCATGTTTTTTATTTACTATGTTCTTAGAAACAAGAAATGGAAACTGTACCAAAAAACAAAGTTTCAAATTAAAAAAAAAAAGAAAAGAGAAGAACAACACACCGCAATTTAAGGTGAAGATGAGCAGGGGGATAATCAAGCTATGAGATTGTTTCTTTGATACACCTTTCTTTATTAGTTCTACACACTTTTAATTAAAAGAAAACAACATTAACATTAGTTCTCTATGTTAATTTTGTTACATGAATGAGAGGGAAACAAAATCTCACTTATTTTGAGAGGCAAACAAAATCTCACTTATTTTATTCAAGTGAGTTTGTACTCTATCAAGATTGTTGATCGGATTTGGAATTATTGTCCAGCATGTTGTTCACCGGATTTGAAATTTTTGTCTTACCTAAACTTTATAATTCTCGTACCTTACTCAAGCCAACCACGTTTTAGGTTCACATTTAAACTTCAACAATTATATTTAAATTTTTATAATAATTTTAATTATATAAATTAATTTATAAACTATAAAATTTATAATAATAAAATAATTAACAATATGATTTTTTAAACACTCTCCAATACATACATAAAGCAAGCTGCATAGCAACAAATCCTTACTTAATGATAACAAAAGCGAGCTGCATAGTAACTAGTCCTTACTTAATGTTAATGTTCACCATAAAAATACATGACTCGTTAAAAAAATAGTGTGCGATATATGATACATCTATTAGGGTTTAAGTGAGCTTGATCTTTTCAATATTTCACCACCATAAATTAAATAGCATGTCCATTATTAATGGAGAGTATTTATTTTTTCTTCTAGAATGAGGTATATAGAAGTTGCATGTTTAATTCATCTTTTCGTAACTGTAGTTTGCGTTTTTAAAGAAAGAAAATTCCACTCTAATATGATAAAATAATATTGGGAAGATAAAATCAGAAAAACAAAAATTATAGCAAACAAAATACTCAAATCACATATGAGATTTGATAAGTACATAGAGAAAGGGATGTTCAATTTATTGATAAAAAACATATTATGAAAAAAAAAACTTCTAAATAAAATACCTAAACAATGCATATTTTCCCTCTTCTAAATAAAAAAACACTAAAATCAATCAGTATTTATGAATAATAGGACAAAAACATTTGCAAAAACATAAGTTTTCATCTTAAATGTGACACAAACTAAACTAAAAGGGTTATATGGAAAACATGCAAATGATAGGTTGATGAACGGCTAATATAAAGCAATAAAAAAAAAATCAAAGAAAGCTTAGTGACCGACCGCTCCTTGTTAGCTCATAGAAACAACATATACTATTTAGACAATAAGTATCAAACATCATTGAATTTGTGGATTATAAATATGGGTTATCCACAAAGAATGACTAATCAATAAGGATTTGAGATTAATAGGCAATGCCTCACTAGAATACATAATTTAATGGCATTTGAAATGAACTAGGGGGTGGAATGATAATAATCATATACTACAACATTGGAAAACTTCATATTTTTATTTTTTATTTTTTTACACTACATAAATTAATATAAAAATTTGGAACAATTAGTGTTTTGTTTATTTCGACCAACTTTATTTCCTTAGACTTTTATCTCATACCCTGTAACTGTTAGAGATAATTCCTAATTAATCCTACATACTAGAGTTTAGGGATTGGATTGGGTTAGCTGGAGGAAGTTGAGATATTCTCTCAACCTCTCCCTCCAAGAGTGGAATAAATTGGATGTCACAACACTTATTTAAGTGTAATGTATCTTAAGTTATTATGCAATACAATTGATATTATTTGTGTATGTTAATCTTGTTCAATATCTCTCTGCTCTTCTAATTCCTAAATGCAACAATGTGAAATGCTCAAATACTCATAATTCACGATTTGGAGATCCAACAGTGTGAAATGCTCATAATTCAAAATTTGGAGATCAATATCATGAGATCATGATTCAATTATTGATATCACTATATTTAAAGTCTCTTTTGTAAGCTCCCTTAACTGTCGTCAGCTCATTCGACCAACCGGAACCGTATTCCCCTTAATCGTATTGAACCGCTGAAACCAACCAGAACTGTATTCAACTGCCACAGCTCATTCGGAAACCAACAGGATGTAATTGTTT
>JASDQU010170900.1:7398-21344 GCA_032191745.1 Picea mariana | reverse complement strand
AACAGATAACATAAATCTTATGGAGGTTAACTTGGCAACAAGAGAAAAAATCTCACCAAAATCAATTCCCTCAACCTGGGAATAACCCTTTGCTACTAACCGAGATTTGTATTTCACCACTTTTCCTTATGCATTCAACTTCTTTTTAAATACCCATTTTTTGCCAATGGGATTTCTTCCAGTTGGTAACTCCACTAGATCCCAAGCCTCATTCTTATCCAAAGATGTCATTTCTTCGTTCATGACCCTTTTCCAAATATTTGCATCCTCTAAATCCACTGCCTCCCTGACAGTTCTAGGATCATCATCAGTAATAGACAAAGAAAAAATTGAATGGAAATCATATGGAGTATACCTTTCTGGTAGCCTTCTTTCTCGAACAGATCTCCTCAATACTGGAGTATGAGGATCTTATTCTTCTGATTCCTGTTATTTTGTAGAGTCTGACTCATCATCTTTTAAATCAAACTCTATTTTCTCTGGTTCTTCCTTACTTGGTAGGAATTCCTGTTTAACATCATCCTTCATTTCTCTAAATACCACATCTCGGCTATACACTACCTTCTTAGTTTCTAGGTTCCAAAGCTTATAACCTTTGAGACCATCTTTATGTCCAATAAAGATACACTTTTCGACCTTCTTATCTAGCTTACTCCTATTTTCCTTTGGAACATGAACATATGAATCACAACCAAATACCTTGAGATGTGTGAGAGAAGTTTCCTTACTAGTCCATACCTCTTGTGGAGTCTTGTCATCCAATGCTGGTGAGGGTGATCTGTTGCCAGGTAACATGCAGTACCCACTACCTCTTCCCATAATTCTTTCCCTAACCGACACCACTGAGCATGCTCCTTGCTTTTTCCATCAGCGTCATGTTCATCCTTTCTGCAACTCCATTCTGGTGAGGTGTATATGGAGTATTCTTCTACCTTGCTATACCACACTTCTTACAGAATTCTTCAAATTCATTCTCGCAGAAATCTCCACCATTATCTGTCCTCAACACCTTAATTATTTTCTCTATTTGATTCTCAACAAGATCCTTAAACTCTTTAAACTTGTCAAAGACTTCGGATTTCTTCCTGAGGAAATATATCCAAGTATTCCTCAAGAAGTCATCTATAAATGAGACATAGTACACAGATTTTCCCAATGATGGGACCGACACAGGTCCAAAAACATCACTATGAACTAGCTGTAAAATTTCTTCTTCCCTCATTGCACCAGAGGGGAATCTTACCCGATTCTGCTTCCCATATAGACAATATTCACAGAAACCAAAATCCAGAGAGAAGTTAGGCATACCTTCAACCATACCTTTACCATGTAGTAGTCGAAGACCCTTCTCTCCGATATGCCCCAATCTTTGATGCCACAACATAACCTTTTCTCCAGAGATTGTAGGAGTTCTTTCTTCTTCAACTCCAATATTAGGAACAATGGAACTATTACAACCTTCACTAATAGTGCTTCCTTGCAGCTTATACAGAGTTCCAAACCGAACTCCCTTTAGTAACACCATTTCTCCTCGAACCATACTTCAGGTTTCCTTTTCAAATATTGTTTTTACCCTTGCATTGTCCATTTTTCTTATAGAATCAAATTTCTGACCAAACCTGGGATGTGCAAAACACCATGCAGTGTTCTAATCCTTCCATCTGTGAGCCTCAACTTGAATTTTCCTCGTCCTATGATTTTGGTTGTTGAATCATCACCTAAGAAAACATTACTCCATCATACCTTTCATATTCGCAGAACCACTCCCTATGGGGAGTCATATGAAAGGATGCTCCAGAGTCAACCAACCATACCTCATGATCTGCATGTGTGCGTGAAGAAGCCAAGTACACATCTCCTCCTTCTTCCTTGGAGGTCTTTTCTTCTGTAGAATGAGATTCTTCAGATCCCTTCTGTTTCTCAACTTTGGATCTACATTGCTTCTTGTAGTGCCCTTCTTTTCCACATCTCCAACATACCCTTACAAAATTTCTAGGAGATTTAGATCTACCCTTAGACTTAGGTCTCCCACTTGAGAAGTTAGATCTATTTCTTTCCTGGGATCGTCCTCTTGCAAATAATGTGTCTGTGCTTTGTCCTTCCATATTCTCCCGTCTCATCTCCTCCAGCAACAAGGATTAGACCACTTCATCAAACTTCAAGCTAGTTGTATTACTACCTATGGCCACAACTAGACTATCCCACGAGTCTAGTAAAGAGCATAGTAAACTAATACATTTATCTTCATTTGAAATTTTAATCTCAATGCATACTAATTGACTTACCACAGTATTGAAGGCGTTCAAATGCTCTGCCACCGAGTCTCCATTTCTCATCTTCAGGTTATACAACTTCTTTCTCATGAATATTTTATTTACTAGGGACATAGACTGATACAACTTCCCCGACTTTTCCCATAAATCCTTTGTTGTAGCTTCCTCTGACACATTCAGTAATACTAAATCGGAGAGACACAGTCGGATTGTGCACTTTGCCTTCCGATCCAACTTTTTCCAGTCATCTGTTGAAGTTCCTGTAGGTGTAGTACCTGGATCTACCACGATCCACTAATCTCTGTCCACCAACAGATCTTCCATCTTGAGCTTCCACAGCTCAAAAATTTTCCCATTAAACTTCTCGATCTCCATCTTTGAATTGCTTGCCATTTTTTTTCACCTGAAAAATCAATACCATAGATCTCCCACTGTAACAAGGCTTATCATAGTCTCGAGCCAAACCCTTGACCACAAAGGCGTACCCTTGAAGCCAACAAAGCTATGATACCAAATGTAGATTTTAATCTTGCACAATATCTACTGCAAACAGATATTCAATAAAAGAACAGAAAATATACAATGGCAAATACAAACATTACACAGAGATTTTTCCCTTGGAAACCCAAACCGAGAAAACCAACATATTCTATATTCATTCATAGTGATACATTGTTTACAATACAATATACATATATGAGCCAATGACATCCAAAACCCTAACCCAATGACCTGGATTAGTCAACAATCCTAATTCCTTAACCAAAAATAGAAAATCATCGACAAAGAAACCATGTGCCGAAAAAGCACCTAAAATATGTGACACGTTTTCCGAGGCAAAAAAATATGTGACACTACTACTCGTGCAAAGAATATAACACATACCTAACAAAAATGGAGACCACTGTTTTTGAACTATATCTTGTCCATAACAATTTGGACCTAATTTCTCACCTACATTTCAACTTATATAATACCAATTGACATTGATGTTGAAATATGTTTTTTTTTTAATGTAAGAAAATTCTATTAAAATATTGACATAATATACAAAATTATTGTCGTGACCAATATTCCAGGAGTAACATAATTCCTATTATGATATATGTTGGCCTTCCCATACCATAAAACGAGGACAACACCTAAAAATTGATTGTAGCATATCAAAACTAAAAGTAGTAGAAATAGGTCTGAGAGTTTGGGAGAAACCATAAGCCATGAAAAGATAGCAAGTATAACCGATAGAGACCAAAATAAAACCAGAAAGAGATTGATAAAAAGGAGCAGAGTCAAGCTCTATCATTGAAATTGGGCACCTGAGGAGCACACTTGGAGGAACCCGCTACACTCCCAACATCTAGAGGATGCCAAAGAGACCCAGCAAACGAGCCACCAGCACACACCACCTGGAGGGAAACACTATTTCTCTTAACCAACCAAGAGACCATGGTGAGGAGCAAATTTTTCTAACTCTTAAGGGATTTCAGACATTGTTTGAACTGTCGATAATCTCATTCTTTTGGTAGTATAGCTTTGGATAGCATTTTCTTGGTGTGCCAATAGAGCTCCATTGTTTTATGAAACTTAGTGTCATGATTCTTAATGTAGCCCAGATTAGGAACTATGTCTCCCATATACCTATCCACCTCTTCGTCCTCTTAATAGGCCCTTAATATCTTAGCCTCTTGTTCTAGAGGATGCATGGATTATTTCGCTAAGGGTGAAACAAAGTGCTAATAATGCTCAACAACTTCCTTAGCTACAAGGGAGGCTCGAGTTTTGTGGCCTGAAGCTGCCTTGGATCAGACAACATGAGGGGCCATTGCAACCCCAAAGGAAATACCTTTCCACACGCAGGCAAGGAGTATATGGAAATAGAGATATGAAAATAGAGAAAGACCCCAAACCATTTTTATTTTCTTACCAATCTGCGTGACTAAGAGAATCTCTGGTACCAACACTCAAATTTCACTCATCGTCATGAATGGAAACTCTAGCTTGATCAGACCTGAAATCATCCCTTTTGTACTTACCCACTTCCACCATTGTCTCTTGTGGGTCGATCTTGAGGTATTCATAATCCCTCGCGCATGGAGAGGGGTGCATGAGACAGTGGCTGGTGGATAAGTGTTCAAAAACATGCACAAAGGGACATGGCGATCACCCATGACACCATCTCCATTAAAACCTCCCTAGCCACTTGTCACCTGATTCAGGGAACATTAAGGTTGAAATATAAGTTGGAAAGACAACTGATATTGTAGTTGATATGTTTATGTATACGTTAATATTAGAGTTAGATAGTGGGCAGAAATATGTGCTATTATAAGTTTCAAACATAATGAAATATAGGTCAAAATTTTCCTTTTCACATGACATAATTGATGATATATCAATATGAAATTTCAATTAGTAATTGACATAAATTAGGGTGAAAACATAAAATTAGGTAAGATTTTTGTTGGTTTTTTATGAAGAAAGCTCCATAATTTTATGTTTCTTCAACTTCTATACTCATATTTTCTTTTAGAATTTCACTTTGAAATAAAAACTAAACTTATGTCTGTGTAACCTGAGTGAGCCTAATGGTTAAGAGCATGTGTTTCCTCCTTGGAGGTCATAGATTCATTCCAGAGAGTCTCATAGATCATTTTGGTAAAATAGATTATATATATATAGAAAAAATTTAAAACAAAATTATTAAAAAAAAACAATTTTCAATAAAATTAAATATGAATTTATTGGTAATAAGTTATCAAGATCTTGTACAAAGTTGATTAATCTTTGCTCATCATATTCTTTAAAGTTGATAGAGTGATCAATGGTTCAACTCAACTAACTGGTGTTATGATATTCTCTGTATGGTGGAGATGAGACATGTACCTATGGCAGAAAGCGCTCGACACTGACCAATCATAAGATAAGTTCCTATGCGCGAGCTTCAAAGAGAGTTCCGGTGCATTTTTAGCAAAAAAAATTGTGAAGTGGTTTGAAATGGAAAAATTTTTACTCTTGTGGGTCAAATGTAAGGTTGGGTTTATTAGCCTAATTTGGGTTTTTATAATCTATGTTTGGTGAATTTAGCAAAAAGTGGCCCCTCGGCCTTTATGCAGAGTTTTATGCAAAAAATTGACAATATTTTTAGCAAAAAATAATATTGGCCTAGGGCCAACCTCCAAATGCTCGACACCAAGGATAAGTGCCATTTCATGCACCAACAGCAAACACACAAGCCAGCGCCAACACCAAACTCCAAAGCCCAAGCCTCGGGCTCACTTCATCGACACAACATGTGACTGTTGGCTCATTTAAACGCCCAAAGCTCTGCTTACCACGTAAATGTGGGATATTGCCCACAGAAAGTAAAAAAATATATAAAACACAGCTTTTCAACCCTGTGCCAGATGTTTGAACCAGGTTCAAGGTGTCAAACGTAGAGAAGCATGCATGCATAGAAGGTTATGAGGTGTCCGAGGGATGTACCAACAAATCGTGGTATCACAAAATCCGTGGAACAAATTACAAGTCCCCACATTGTATACCCATTGATCTCTTAGACCGCTTGCCTGCAATTCTTGATGACAATAAAGTGCAGGTTGATTAGCCAAAACCTCCTATTGGTGAACGACGTTCTTATCAAGCTGATCGCAAAGAGCTATGCCCTACCTTGTTATGGTCTATTGAATCTGGTTGGACTATCCCTTTGTGTGAGAGTAAAGGAAATTTCAGGTCTTGTGTACATCTAAGCATACCCTTGAAGATTGATACTGGGCGAAGTTTGCATCTAAATATTCCAGCCCAGGATCCTCCTTCAGAAGGACTTGGAGAATTAAAGCCTCATCATGGATAAGAGCTTAAGAAGCTTCATAATAACCTTAGTTATGATGATAAGATTTTGGATATTATTCAAAGGAAAGATATGTCATATAGATTTGATCAGCTTCCTGGCACTCACAGTAATCTCAATGATTATATTCAACTACTTTGTGAAACTGATGGTGGCAATCAATGTGCAAGTGAAGCAAGAGTAAATCTAAGAGTTGGTAGAACTGAAAACCATCCAGAAGTCACAGTAAAAAGTGAACAGATTTCAAGAAATGCTTTGCACAACAGTTGTGATGTAGCAAGGGATGAGCCCAAAGATGTTGGCAATTATAGTCTGTCTTACCATTCAGGTGTTTCACATCAAGAATGTTATCTGGTTGGAGCAAAATTGGACATGGATGCTCTCTTGTCAGAAATGCAAGGACCATCAACATCCTCATTGGATGAGAACTGCAATGAAAACACAAGAAACCATGCTGTTGGGAAGGATATTGTGTTGGCTAACTTGCAAGCAGGGCCAGGATTTGGTATGCCTGCTACACAAATGGATCAGACGGTGATTGGAGAATCAGATCCCTTATTAAAGGTGAAAGAATAGTGAAATAGAAGAAGAGCAAGCTGAAGGAGAAATGAAAATGCAAAAGCAACTGCAAAGGATTTACTCTTGGACCTACAGAATGGAAACCACAATTTAGGCGATGATGCTGAGGTTAGTGGCAAACAGGGAACCCAACTACAACAGTTTGATCATGCCAAGAATTCTTAGAAGGCTTCATCAGTATGCTGAACAAGGTTCCATAGCATTATTTTTGGGGCGCACAACACAGTTTCACGTGATCTATGAGAAGAGTATTTGGGGCGCTTTGGAGAACCCTGTACGATATTTAATCACTTTCATGGCATTTTCACAATTGGGTTTGATTGTTGCACCCAGCACAGTTGCTGCTCAATACATGCCACAAATCTGGAGAGGTGTTGTTGTTCTCTCAGTACTATGGTTTCTCCATAGGTGGAAAAGAAATGTATTTTCTCGTTTACCTGTTGCCCAACTGATTGCTGGGCTTGACAGGGAAAAATTCCTGACTTTAGACAAACTCTCTTCCGTTGGCCTTTTTGTTTTGGGAGGAATGGCTTTGGCTGAGGCTTGTGGAGTTGTTGTACAGTCTATTTTAACTGTAGGGGGGATAGGAGGTATTGCAACTCCAATTGCAGCAAGGGACATACTTGGCAATATGCTTACTGGATTATTGATGAAATTTTCTCATCCCTTCTCAATTGGAGACACAATTAAAGCTAGCTCGATTGAAGGACAAGTGGTTGAAATGGGATTGACATCAACATCAATGATGAACCCAGATAAATGTTCTGTCATTGTGCCTAATTCATTCTTTTTGAGCCAAGTAATTGTGAACAAGTCACGTGCTACATGGCGTGGCATGGTTGCTATAGTCCCAATTCAACTTGATGTCCACATAT
Source organism: Picea mariana (assembly GCA_032191745.1). NCBI lineage: Eukaryota > Viridiplantae > Streptophyta > Pinopsida > Pinales > Pinaceae > Picea > Picea mariana. The sequence continues at coordinate 13,770 of JASDQU010170900.1, read as the reverse complement.
TTAGGTAACAGTTACACAAGTGGAAAAGCAGTTAGATAGAGGGGGCAGAGCATCATTGTTTTGAAAGCATCATTTCAAATCAAGCTGGAAATCAAGGGCATGTGGAAGTAATTTAATAACTGAAGATCATATCTAGATCCTCATATCAACCAATTATCCAGCTTTCTGGGCGCAGATCATCATCAGGTGGCGAATCTGTTCAATATTTTGGATATCAGCAGAGCACAAGTGGCATTTTCCAGCAAGGCATTCAAATTACAGTTGAGAAATTACAGGAGGAAAACCAACCAGAAGAACATCATCTCCAGAATCCGAGGCAATCAAAGGGACAAATGGCCATTCTTTCCAAGATTCGAGGGATAGGCATCACAACCTCTCAGCAAATTTGAGATGACCAACCAACAGTTTCTAGATTTAGTTTTTTCCTTTAATTTACTATTGTGTTTGCTTTAGAGAGAGTCTACAAGTGTCAATATTTTGTTGTAACTGTTTTTCTATTCTTAGCAAGCAGAGTTAAAGCTCAAATCTTCTGAAGACTGAGATATTTTTTTTTCGTATTTATACACATGTAAAGGACAGAACGAGGGTTCAACTGGGCAGAGTAGGAGAGGGTTCGACCTATGGAGTGTCTTTCCATTTGGTTGGACCTGTGAGAGGAGTTTTATTGTGTTGGACTGTGGGCTGTGTTTGGCCATCAGACTTTTTTTCTCTGTAATTATTAAATGATCAATCAGTGATGGACATGTTATTTCTTTTACAGGATTCTTGTGCGGATATATTGGTGGCGTTTTTCCTCTGTTAAAGTATTTTCCTGTCCTCTTTCCACTTGTTTTTCAATTCTTATTATCAGAAGAAGAGTAATAGAGAAGAATTTATTAGAAAATACTCTGCATCTGATCTTGTGATAATCTTTATGTTTTCTTCTGAAAGCCCAGTTTAGGAATTCTTAGCTGCTCCTTTTCTTGGCTTTTTCCTCCCCTTTTCCTTCCTCAAATCGATACCATCAAAACTTAATTCGATTCAACATTTTCGCTACCTTGCCCTGTGTGAGAACTTTGTCCAGATCTGAGAGTGAATCACACATTCAAACGTAGACCCCATTTTCCCAATGGCCCTCCTTGCTATCCCAAACTAACCGTTTAAAAATCAAAAACCCCATACTTTCATAGCTAGCTTAACATCTGTCCTATTCCATACCAAGTTAATTCAGAAAGAGAGATCCCTCTCTGAGTCTTGGAGGGATAGATCCAAGACTCGAAGTGGTTTGAGGTTACCTCTGTGATTGCCTCCATAGCCTTAGGCAAATTACAGAGCGCTAACACTCCCAAAATTTCTTGCTCCAACAGGCCCCCAACACTAACTTGTGGTTCGTCCCAAGACACTCAGGTCGTGTGTGCCTTCTAAATTAATTTCTCCAACTCCTGGAACTGCTTTGCTAGTGCATCCACTTGCTTCTTGGCCTACACACTCTTCTCTGTCAAGATCTCCATGGCCTGTGATGTGACGTTCTCCTTCAACACTTATATTCCTTATGAGTGTGCCTGATCCCTTCCAACTTTCTATGTTTCTAGAATTCTTATCATCTTTTCTGCTTGCTCTTGCAGGGGCTCCAACTAAGCATGTCTGGTCTATCGTTATTCCTGGATTGTCTTCACTTCTACTTGCAGGATTTTCACCTCCTGAGCGACCCTCAATCTCATGGATATGGGCATTGTCTTATGCTTCTTCTTTAGATCCGTAAGTGTTGCATTGAACGTTTCTTATTTCTGATCCAACTATTGGATCCTTTCATCTTCTTCCAGGCTTTCCCATAGTTGCATGGTCCTCTCATAAAGTTATGAAATTTCCTTGAATTCTAGCACAAGAAGGTCTACTTGTTATCTCGATTATCGTTCCATTTCTAACCTGGTTTTTGGGGGTGTATTTGGTATCATTTTCTTCACCAATTCTCTTATCTCCTGCTTATATTCCTCAATCGTCTGTGCTATCTTTTTTAACTTTTATTCTGTGTTGATTTCTCCTGCTAGTGTGTTCTCTAGAATTGTCTGAAAGACTTCCTCAATTCTTTGTTCCAATCTCTTTGTGCGACGTTTTTCCTCTTCTCGTTCTAGTCACACTTCTGTAAGAACAGTCTCTAGCACTTCCTTAGTTTCCCTGGCTATCTCTAGGTTTGTTGCATCTGTCCTTACCTTGGATTGAACCTCTTGTGCTATGCTCATCTGCAACTTATATAAGGCCTTGGTTGATATCCTCGCTAATACCAACTCCATCTGCTCAACATCCTTGAGTTATGTCTGCACCAATTCCTCATCTATTTACAACATGTCTTTAGTCAGGTTAAATTTTCACTGGCCAATGTTGTTAGCTGCACAGTTGCCTCTTCTCTCTATGTTGATTTTTATTGAGTTTCCCCCTCAAGACGTGCCTTGGTAAGTCATATATTCTCTAATACCTGTCTAACCTCTGTCAGTTCCTGCATTATCATTTCCCTTTGTTTTTATGCCTCCTCATATTCTTCGGCATCGCGGTCTTGTAATTTCTCTATGACTAATTCAATATCGTCCTGTGTGATGGTGTATTCTGGGACTCCCTTGTGCGCCTTCGTTTTCTTACGCACACCACCTATTTGTACCATCATTCTCTTTGGTGGCCTTGGATATGTTGGCTCTGTTGTGACTGGAGAATATGGTATATCCCCTCCTGCTTGTCCCTCCCGTGCAGGGATGCCATCCTTCCTTTGGATCGTGCCATTAGCAGGTTCTGCACAGTTCTTCTATTGTGTAACCGGCTTGGGAATCATCTTCTTCTTTCTTGCTGCACTCCCCCTTATTGGATTTGTGCACCCTGTTGCTACTCTTGTATTTGCTGCTGGGGAACTTTTCATTTGTGATGAACCTGCTTCTACTGGTTGTTTTTCCTTTGCTTGATGCTTGTCCTTTGTTGGCATATTTTCCTTTGTTGGTTGATTGTCCATTGGTTGCTCGACTGAAATCTTCCATTCTTCTTTCCAGTCTTTCATTTCCCATATGACTTCTTCTGATGTGATGCAGTATCTCATCTACAACCACTCCTTCTTTGGATCCCTTTTGGCCTACATTCACATATTATGTCATGATTCTTTAAAGTTTTTTATCATTTTGTACTCCTCCAACACCTCCAGTGGGATCCTCCAAGTTTTTGCCAACTTTTCTTGGATTTCTTCAAAGTATGTATTGAATATGTTGGTATTTTCCTGTATGTGTTTTGTGACCATTATGTGCCATAATGATTCATACTACACTGCGCGACATCTTCCAGTTCTCGAAAAAAACAAGGTGTATTTAGGGTGCTTCCAACCCACCAATGCAATTAATACAATGAGCCAAGAGTAATGGAACTGTGTTCCTACATCCTGGGAATCCTTGCAATAATCCAAAAATAAGTTAAGCAAATATGGGCTCCAACTTAATACAATGTTCTTGGTGCAATGTGCGACTGCTACTATTACGCCTGATGGTACTTCCTCCTTGTGACATTTCCTGAGCAATTTATAGGCCATCAATTGGTTGCTAACCTTTTTTTTGGTTCACTAATCATGTTGATGATGATCCCTTTGGATCCTCTCTCTGTCCCATATGTCTGCTTCATCTCTTCTACCAAGGATTTCTCCTTGGTCTTGTCATCTAGGTATTATGCAAGTGACTCACCATGGATGGGAAGACCTGTTATTTTTTCTATTAAATCAACGTATATGGAAACTTGTGTGTCCAACAACAAAATACCTCTATGTATGACTGTCGGTAACTGCTTGACGTAATTATTTACATCCTTTCCCCTTCCAAAGCATGGGATCTCCAACAGGTTCATGATACCTATGTTGTATAACCCTTGTATCCATTATTTAGGTTCCATTATGGGTACTCCTTTCATGTTGACCCCTCTGCTTTCTAAGTATACATGTTGCATGAACTCTGGGAATTTATTTGTATCCCTTACATCATGGTTTGAATAGCGCAGTTTGTCTACGCATCCAAGTAAGTCCATGACAATATTTACACCTACTGGTATGCGTGATAACACAATGATTAACTCTTATTGCTTGTGCGAGGATCTCAAGACCTATTGTTTTCCTTTCCCTTTTACTGGGACGCTTGAGGGCCCTCCCTCTTGGTACATTTTTTATTCCTCCTCCTCCTTTCCACTAGACTCCTATTGTGTTATGAATTCCCCGATCGATATTTACTTGGACTGAGCTTGTCCTGTACCAGGTTGAGCCCTCAGCTCATCGGACTCAGTTCTTTCTTCATCAACTTCCTGTGTGTGCTGAACCATTTCCTGTGTCAGGTTTTTCTCTGTTGTTGTGTTTGGTGGATCAATTTTCATCTGTTCTGTAGCAGGGGTTGGCTCCTGCTCCTCGAACAATGTAGGACTTACCAGTTCGATGAAAGGGGAAGGAATGGCATCCACATACACCACTCCTTCCATCTACGTAGGGTTTTTGGCCTCCATTGCTAGCTTTGACGGTGACCTATTGTTGTTGCAGGTTTTCCTCGTCATTTGGATGGGTGCTCTGACTTTGGATGGTTTCATATTGCTGGAATCTAGTTGGCTTTTCTTCTAAAATTTCACTGTCAGCCTGTTAAATCACATGCTCTCTCTTTGCTCTGCAACTCTGCATTTGCTCAAATTCACAATGTGGCTTGTTGAACCCTAATTTTTCTTCTAAAGTGTTTTCATAAATGCTCCAAAGATTTCCAAGCATGCTTGATTAACTGTCATAAATTTTCCAAAGCTTACCAAGCATGCTTCATAAATGTTCGTTTTGTGCCTCCTTTTTCCGGTGACTAGTTTTTTGTTTCCCGACTATTTCTTTTTTCCGATGCGTTGTATTTTCTACTATATTTTTTCTTAGGAACAATGAACTTTTCTTCTATTATGATTTTCCTGTGCACAATATCTTCACTTTTTATCGCCCTGAATTTCTTTCTGTTGCGCACTATCATTACTTGTCTATCACTTATTCTTATAACTACTTCTTTTTTTCTTTTTCTAGTTTTCTCTTCCTTTTTCTTCTTTGAAATCCTACTATTTACAATATGTACGAGTCTACTTGTTGCGCTGCAACTATTGAGGGTTAGTGGATTGAATTTCCCTATACATTTTCAGTCGACTACCATTCGTCAGTCCTTGAACTTCCTTTCCTGCTAAGTCTTGCAGTTGTACATCACCTCCATCTGTGACAAACTTTATCTGATATGGCCCTAGCTAATGAATTCTAAGCTTCCCTGGGTGTTGCACATATTTATTGTCATGCAGGAGAACCAGATCTCCTACTTTTAAGTTTTTCTTCTTTATATGTCTATCATGCCACGCTTCATCCTTTTCTTTCTGTACCTCTTGGTGGAAACCTACTATGATTTTGTCTTCTTCTAATTCCATCAGTTGAGCCAGTGTTTCCTGTGCTACGCTTCCTTATGTCATATCTGTAATTGTTGCATTGTGCAGGATTGGTATTAAATAATCTAAGGGAACTACTCTTCTTGTCCATACACCAATCTAAAGGGTGTCTGCCCTGATGGATTCTTGCATGTAGTTCTGTAAGCCCATATTACTGTTGGTACCTTCAAATCCCAATCATCTCTATTTACATTACAAATATTTGTCAATGCATTCTCCAAAATCTTGTTAAAGTCTTCTATTGTTCCATTTGCCTGAGGATGATAAGGAGTACTCTTCTGATGATATATCTCAAATTCTTCCAGTATTGCCTCAATTGTACTATTGATGAAGTGAGTCCCATGATCACTCATCTATATTCTTGGACATCCAAACCTTGTCACTACCTGCTCAAATATAAATCATGTTGTAGTCTCCGTGCTGCAATCCTTTACTGATGCTACCTCAACCCATATGGTTAAGTATTCTATCACTGTAATAATATATCTTAATCTTGATCTTCTTGCTGGTTGATTAATTGGACCTACAAAATCTATTTCCCACTTATCAAACACTTTTAAAGTTACTTGAGGTCTCAATGGCATCTTATCCCTCCCATATGGTTTCCCAACTCTTTGAAAAACATCACACTTTTGATAGTATTCCTTTGAATCATTGTGAACTATTGGCCACCATAATCCTGCGCGCAATACCTTCTGAGTGATATATTTCCCTGCGTAGTGTCCTCCAATAATCCCTTCATGCACCTCTACTAAAATGATAGGCTTTTCATGCTCCATCACACATATCCTTAAGATGTTATCTTCTCCAAGTTTGTATAAATGACCTGCAATCAAGCAATAGTCTGTAGCTCTGACCACCAAAATTTTCTTCTGTGCAGTAGTAAATTCTCTTGGTGCAAAGCCCGTACTCAAAAACTCAATAATGTCAGCAAAA
>JASDQU010170899.1:6610-21147 GCA_032191745.1 Picea mariana | reverse complement strand
CATATATATATATATATATATATATATATATATATATATATATATATGATAGAAAAAATTTGTTTACATCAAAAAGTACATAATAGGGAAAACTCTGGGCCCTCATGTCCATGATATCATCATAAAAGACTACAAAATATGTTGAGGATCTTAGTCCTCCTCTATCATGTCGTGATCCGAGAAGCACAATACTGCACAAGCCACTCGTCGAAGCAAGTGGTCCAAACTCTCATGAAATCCTACTGTATGTCTTTGCAAATGGAGAGGCATGTCTAGCCTCCTGAGAGGTGGGACACCCATGGTCAGTCCTCAGAGGTTCCTCTTGACCTCCCAAAGTCCTCTCACTGCAACCTCGTGCTCCATTGCTAGCTGCACGTCCCCACGAAAACCTAGTTCCGACATCTCTGTCGGGCGTGATGCGCCTCTGTCTGCATGATGAAACAAAAACATATTTTAGATCCCTCTTTGTACACATAAAAACTAATATAATATATACAATAAAAAATACATGACAAGGTTTATTTTCGTAGCTGACACATCCCACTGAATTCCCTCAGGGAGCACCAAGTCTGCATTGCCCCGAAAATCTACTCTAGCATATATATGGAAAATCCTTGATGACAACCAGTTGTCTCCTCCACCAAGCAAATAAATCAACTGTAAACCTTAATTTTGAGGGCTCGTTCCCCAATCTAGGGGACAAACTGGTCCATCTCCCCATCCGTGGCTCGATCGTAGGTCGTGCTATCAACACAACATGTGGCTGCATTTGGGGTACTCGCTCCAAAAAGAATGAAACTAGGATAGATCCGTATCCAAAAATTTTGCCTACCTATCCTGCACTTTGAGATTTGTTCCTTCACATTCTGAAGGAACCCTGTGCTCCAGTTAAACAATCTGGGCTCTACACATTGTATAGCATATGACATATGAGATTTCAAATCTAGATGAGAGCTGGTACTACTCGCAAATTTGGTAATGGCGAATAAAATCAATCTTAATGCCAAATCCTTCACATCTTTGATCACGATTCGTCCACCGACCAATCGAGATCCTGGTATACAGTGCTGAACCACATATGCCTCAGTGGGTTGAGGAGTTGCCCAATGTCAGGTAAAAAGGATATGAACCCCTCTCTTCGAGAGGCCAGTAAAAAATTACACAGCGTCAAGCTCAATATCGAGCATATGTGGCCCAATACGAAATCCATGTTTGACATCATCCCATAATCTGATCATGTACTCAAGTAATAATACCTCTTTCCTCATATTCTGCAGTTTAAAGTACTTAAGGGTTTTGCAAAGCAACGATGTCGTCGAACTTGCGTTCTCATTCCTTCCATTCAATCATGGCTATATGATCTGTGCAATCTGCAAATACAACCAATTAAACATCTTTAGTCAAATTTTTTTGGCAAAACATTGTTTCTTTTTAGCCCAAAATGAAAAAAAAAAATTGGTTATGCGCCAATTCTCCCTTAAGTCTGCCCACATAGCACTATCCCTCCCTAGGCATGTGCACAAGGGTGCTGATATCTCGATCGTCACTCCCCTCATCCCTTTGAGGGAGCGTTGATCCAGTTCAACACCTAGAGCTTCCTAAAGAGCCCCGAACACCCTAAATATGAGCTTAAACACAAAATTAAACCATGAAAAATGATTGAAAAGGAAAGGTGACCAACCTAGTCTAGATGGAATCGAAAATGGTCGATCGCAACTCCCGTACTCACAGCTTGAAAATCGCCCTCCAAATGTGGAAAATTCCAAAGCTAGAAGAATTTGGTAAAAATCAATTGGTAATGAAATTCTTAACCTATTTTACTATTTGATAGGGTTGATTTTTTGCAATTTCTCACTAATATAATTTTTTTTTGGGTTTTTAATCTTTTTGAGGAGTCACTAATGCTCTGGGCCCATAATTGTCTATATTTGTAGGTTTTTAAGCAATATCTTTTCAACAACCTTGTAACACTAACAAGCACAATCTTTGTTCTTTCTCGCGCTCGAAAAAACAAACAAACATGAGAATGCAACCGAGTAGACTTTTATCACTTTTTCAGACTCGTAAAGGTTACACGAAAAAGGAACCCCCTGGATTCTCCTTTAAGCTCTTTTCAAACTCTCTAAACATGAAAATATTGCTGAGTGATCTTGCTTCCTTTCACACTCGTTTTAAAAGGTTTTGAAAGGGCGTCTCCCAAGTAGCATTTTATTTCTTTTTCGGACTTCAGAGACTAAAATTATGAAAAAGGAAAACCCTGGAGTCGCCTTTAAGTTCTTTTTAGACTCTCTAAACATGAAAAACCACCGAGTTTTTCTTCTTCGGACTCACGAAAATCACACATTGAAGGGCCCATATGAGACCAAACCCTTACTTCTTCCAGTTCGTTAAACAAAGGAAGAGGGACTTATTGAAGGTGAGTTATATCGAGCATGTGTTATCCTCCTCGAGCTTGTAAAAACAAAAAGAGGTACTTTCTATCTAGATGGGGGAAAAAATTGAAGGAATTAAGCCAAGTTATCTTTTAGAATTGTCACAAGTTACTCTTGCAGTCACCCTTGAACACGACACATTGTTTCCATCTACATTTTTAACACTTGGATAATCCTCTAAACCTCTGCACTGAGCCAATCCTATGAGTCTTTCCACTCCTTTGGGCCACCCGATGAATGTCACAACATCCGCTGCATTATGTTTTGGTCCACATTACGTTTATGCTGCCAAGTCATGTTGTGTCTCAATGTTCAAGGGAAGTATCCGCCTCGAGAGTCAACCATAAAAAAAATTCCAATTTCAATAACCATGTTAGTCCATACTCATTTGATTCACCATCTTACATCTCTATGTCATTTTCGTGTCGATGATGAGGGATACATCCAGGCACTCCTTCAATGCGTCTTTTCCTGTTGACTTCAACACATCATCCGAGAATTAGACTTAGGAACCAATTAGTACCTTGGGACCTGCATGCCTCAATGGCAACCCTCCTCTCCTTTGATAATGGGTTTACATCATTGACCTCTGATTGGATGATTCCATGAATGTTCAACTTCATCTCATTTATTCACATTCATTGGATTGTACTAGAGTACCTTGGGATTCATTGACATCATTGGTGATTTCCCTTGCACTTGCTAACGGTTTACTTCAATGACCGATAATCAAGTGGTTTCTACCATGTTCGACATCAAAACATCTATTCACATGGCTAGATTCATACCACATCGGGATTGGGATGAAGACCCTAGGTTGAGCATTCACTCTGTTATCTACTTTCCCCAGGTGATGAAGGAGATCTTTTGAGCATGATTATATGTTGTCACATAGATCCACATTGTATTGGTTTGTGCTTATGTTTTATCATCTTGTAGATCCACTGTGTATTTCTGGTGGCTACAATCAGTTCATTTCATGGAGGTATAGATCCACATTGTATTTGTGGTGGATATACCCTTAGTCAGTATCATCATGGATCCATAGTGTATTTATTGGCATCCATACCTTAAGTTCTTTGTTACTCAAGCATAAGTATGCCTGGCTTGGGTTTGAAACACATGATAACATTTGTTTGATGGTTGTTTGCAGCTTCTACGAAGTTCTTTGACTCCATACCCTTGCTTAGAAAATATACAAAGCACTTCAGTCATCAACTTTCGTCTTCTGACTTCACACTTTGGGGGGCAATCTGTTACACGTCAAAATTCCTCACTTTGATAATGTCCTATTATCATTGTCGCAAGTGTCGCACTTTTGTCGCAAGTATCGTAAATGTCGCATTTTCGTTCTACATATGTCACATTGTGAACGACACGATGGAGACACTTGATACATCCTCTAAGACATGTTAGAAGGGGAAAACATATCATTTGGCAAGCTACACAAAATTTATTTCCTTGAGAAATGGTCATATTAATAAACTTTTGGAAGATCAATGCTCCCCTGCTCACATGCAGGGAGCGCTAGCGCTCCTTTTCCACCTAGTAGGAAGCGCTACAACGTTTTGTTGCTAGTTTTGAGGGAGTGTCTATTGGTTGAGAGAATCATGGGAAGAAATACCCCTTATCTCTAAGAACAACTAGAAATGATCTGAGTTGGTTTGGCTCGAATCCAAGCTTTAGGCTGCATCTAAGGGAGATGCCACAACTGATGGAGTCATATCCTCAACTTATTCCAAAGATAACTAAGGTGGTTGAGCCTCTCAAAGCCTACAAAAGGAGGTATTCTCATGGTGAAAAGGAGGATAATATAAAAAAAAAGTATTGTCATTTTGATCGTGGATCTTTCGAGCAAGGGTTTGGACAAGGAGGACTTGAAGAGGTTGTTGCAACTGCATCTACATATTATAAGTACCTTGTAATGTTCTCATTAACATATGCTTGGCCTATTTCCTTCAAGTTTGTGTATGATTGCATATGTTTGTCTTTTGTTGATAAATTTAGTTTAAACTAATCTTAGTAGAATAAGAAGCATACATGTTCTTTGTTGTCGATTGGATTACAGATCTCATTAAAGAGCTTGAATATCAAGCTCAATCTGGACTAAGCGAGGACAAGCTTAAGAAAAAGGTACATCATACATTCTTCCTTTTTTCCCTTTATCTAGTTTAACTACATTTAAAGGAATGTTAGTGTCCAATGTTAGCATATTTATGTCTTGGTAATAGGGGTCTACGATCCAAGAGGATATTCACCTGTCCGTAGGGGAATTTTCCTACAACACCTACTTTGACTTTTGAACTAGTTTGTGAGAGTAAACATTCAATACATATAATAAATTATGAATACCTCACATAAGTGAGACTTAATCAATCAAATTTGGAAAAATATTTACCTCTATTCTTAACTCATGCTTGAAACTTTTGGCACTTGTTCACTGGCTTTCCCATTCTCCAACACTTATGCATTGTCTTGTAAACTCTCCAACAATTTAGTTCTTAAGCACTCTCTACATTTGTAATTGGTTGGAAACCACATTGCCATCATATTTATTTGTTTCCCTCTTTGTATCATTCACCATCTTGCATGGAGATTACTTGGAAATATATCCTCTCTTGAGTTGTGCAAGATTCAAGGTGTATCGAAGAAAATCTTTCAATCTCACTCCATTCTTCATCATGTTCAATCCATGCCCAATCATCAAACCCACACAATGAGAAACTCTATAGTACAAGGCTATGATATTACCACCTCTCTCTCTCAAGCTTTTAATAACCAAAGCAATGAAACAATGTGAGGGAAAAACAATAAGAGAGTACCTTGTCCACTATAATAAACAAATAAGGAAATTCATAAAACATTTAGCAAAGAAGAAAGTAGAATACATATCAACTCAAAACTTATTTGTTTCGCTTAAAATATGGTAAATTGATTAAATGACATAAATGCTAATGTAATGAACAATATGATATTGAATGGTAGAGAGAGGCATGTAGATAATATATTCTACACTCTACACAATGAAACTATAAGACATAAGCCAATGCATATGACACAAATAATTAAATCACCAATTCCATGTCAACTAAAAAAAATGTCAACAATTAATTAAAAACCACTGTCAATTTAATTAATAAATCTTATTAATCATCACAACCATGGATTGGAAATTAAATATGTGGTTACAATCCATTTTAGGGGTAAATGAGTATGAGGAATGATATTTCAAACTTAGATTTTATCTTGGAATATCTAGGGGCATTGCACAATGCCTTTGAAAGCCTTTATGTTTGCACATCAAACGGAAAAAAAAATCATATAAATATAGTAAAAAGTGGATAAAAATGGATTCAAGGTTAATCCGAGACTAAAATTTAATGATTAATGCATCTAACTAGTCCTAAACCCAAGCCTATAGTGTCAATGAAGTATCATACCTAGACTTGTCCCAATGCCCATGGGTAATTATGCTTTATTCCTTAGGGTGAAATTGGTGTATATAGAGATGAAATTAATTGCGACATGTGTGGTATAGTTTTAGATTAGTTTGTAATGCTTCCACGGGCTCCACCAAATATTTAGGTTCCTTTCTATAGCTATAGGATGAGATAAGGTGAGTATGGACAAGTGCATGTGTAAATCAACTAGTTGGGGGAAGATATTGCACAAACATCCCCAAGGGTAAAACATGTTGCTTGCTTCACTACTACACACTTCTACCTTGTGCATATTTTCATTTTTCATATGTGAGGTCTTATAGATCTCTCACGCCAAAGGGAAAATGCATCCTCAATTTCCTCAACATCATGCTACAACTTCCTACTAAGTGTGTTTTGGATTCTTAAAGAAAAATCACATTGTTTCTTGTGTTGACACGCTATTGCAGTTGCCTAACTAAAACAATTTGCACTTAGCTATTGTTTGTAGCATCATGGGGTCCTGACAAAGCTTCTCAAGGAAAAATGCATCCCATGTTTCCATTATAAGATGTTGTACTCATATGGATAGTGTAATTTAGCACTTTCATGTTGATAGAGGCTCTACAATGTAAAACACATCCCTTGAAACACTGTTGTGGCTCCTCCACTCATATGATTTTCCTTAGGAAGGCTAGAAACATTAAGAAGACTCAAAAAACTGCTTCCCATGCTAAAGCACATTACTTTATATGTGCAAAGTTTTACCTTGTGTGTTTTTCCTTCGGAAGGATAAGAATAGTAAAAAAATGCCTCTCAATCTAAAATGCATCATGCATTCACTTTTTTCAATTCCAGGGCTACTTATCTGATGTGATTTGGCTCCCAAAGGAAAAACACATTATTCCCTCAGTCATTGCACATCTATGCCTTATGAATTTTTTCCATTGGGGTGCAATGTGACTCATATAAACCCATATTTCACTTCCTTAGATAAATCATATTTCTTGCTCACTTGTTGCACTTCCTTAGCTAAAGCACATTGCTCATTGGCTTGACATGTTGCATTTTCTTATGAAATGTGATTATGGTAATAGGTATCTTATCTCTTCTTTGGCAGTTGGAAAAATTCGTTAAATGCCACAATGACATGGGGAAGCTTTAAATCACTGAATTTCATCTCAGATTTCCTATCATCAAAATGTAGTGCTCTTAAGCTTCTTGGATCAAAACATAATTGTGTGAGCCTTGTCGGATCAATGATAATAATGTATGAGTTTTTTGGGTTCTAACAATGAGCTACAATTCATTGGATAGACCTTGAGGCTTCTTTCTCCTTCAAAAGTGCTTTCTTGTAACCGCACTGATGAAATACAAGTGAATGAATAACAATTAATGGATTCATGAGCATCGGTGTATTCTAGCATGATTAATATGTTTTATGGATCATGATCAAGAGCTTGTGTTGTTGCTATAGCAATACAATAAATGAATGAATAATAATTAATGCATTCATGAGCATAGGTGTATTATATCATGATTAATATGTTTTATGGATCATGACCAAGAGCTTGTGTTGTTGCAATAGTAATACAACATCCTAAGTTGCCTTGTTTGCTTTAGAAGGATATAAGGTGCCCCTTTGTTTCTCCTATCTTCTTTATGAAGCTAAATGATCTATTGCACAAACCAATACTACACTTAGGTAGATGGTTGGTAGTCAAAATAAATCCATCAATGCACCCTTTTATCACATTAATTGGACATGCTTCTTCGTAATAAGCAAGACAATGCATATGTTAAGCTTAAACAATGATTCATATCATCATATAAGTGTTAATTGGCATATTCTAATGATAGACGTGTTTAAACAATGTTGTAAATGAAATTAACAATAGGGGGTCAATTGATACCTATGCAACACAATATTGAATGAGCCTTTTGTAACAAAACCCATAATTTTCTATGTCATGATCTGTCTATGTATTTAAAACTTAAACATGTATTTCTTTAATGTCTGATATATGAGACCAAAACATGTATTTCTTTAATGCCTCATATATGCAATGTGGTTGCAATCATAATAAATCATTCATTGATCATTTATAAACCATCAAGGAAGACATCACAACCAAACATCTTAGTATTATGGTGGTGAGGGAGTGGGATTTAAATTCGTAACACCATCAAGACATATCAGAATTAAAGGAGGCTCAAAAGAGCATCAATCCCAAGATAGACATCCAATTAAACTCAAGGAAAATATCAAGCAAGCTACCTTATCATAAGAATTCAAGTGAAATGCAACTAATAGAGTCAATCAAACAAATTAATTAAATAAGTTATAATTAGCCAAGAGCATTGACCACCTCAAAAGTTTAAGTCATAAAGGATATGAAAGAGACAATTGATGAAACTTAAAATAAATTGGAGAGTCCTTAGCCTCTAAGGCTTGGGGCCTATTGAGCTCATATACAATTCTCATAGAAATTTTATCAAACAATTGGCATGCATACTTTAGTTTATGTCATTTGACCTATGGTGTGGCACATCTTACCCCTAGAGAATTGCGAAAAGGTTGGTTGATTTCTATTCAGTCACCCACCATTATTGTGCATGGAAAATTGACTACTATTTCAATAAATCCCCCTAACTACATTAAAAAACCTCTCACGTGCACTACAAAAGCCATTACAAAAATAACACCTTGTAGTGGAGTTTTTTACGGAACCTCCCCAAAAATTTTATCCCTTCTTTGTTTATAATGAAGGTTTGTAGTGGAGGCGGGCAGTTGGAGGTTTTTGCAGCGGTGCACCTATAATGTCCACACACCCCAGTGAAAACATAAAACTAATGCCTTAGTATTGAAGTAATAAGGCACACCATTATCTGTTATAAACAAAAAAATACAAGCACTGAACAATGCACCCCGATGCACACACACATGATGACTCAATGCACATCACTATCTTATGGTGCACTGAGGTAGGGTAAAATTAAACAATTATGAAACCGATTTTCATTATTACACCTCATTTTGTGCTTCCAAACTCTCAAAAAAGCACCATTGCTCACTCTCCTTCCAAGGCCACCTCGTTTGCAGTGCTCTACAGTCAGTTTAATAAATCCATTGGTATATTCCACACATTTCCAAAATTTGGAAAATACCACAAATTTTCATTTCTTTTCTACAGTGGAGCCATGCTTCCTCAGGATAGAACAACCCAAGTAAATTGTTTATTACCTTCCTATTTGCATTTTCATTGGATTACAATTTGAAATTGGCCATTTATAGAATTTTTTTTTTCAAATTCCACGTGGTGCGCTTGAACCCTTTGGCTTGCCTTGGAAGCTGGTGTGGCTACTATCAAAAAATGCACCAGTGTCGTTTACATAATGACACTACACAAAATTTTGAAAAATAAACATATTCGTGCGTCTTCCTAGATGCCCCATTACTAGCGCATTATAAAACACAACGCACTGCTAAGAAAAATATCGACGCTCCAATAAAACAATATCATCAATGTGTTTACATTTTACCAATCACACCACCTAATTTCCAACATTAAAAATTTAACCTAGAGGTGCACCAAATCCCACCAAATTCATTAGTGTTGTGCATAACACAACATCGGACCAAATATTTAACAATTTAGCATAGTGGTGCATCTTATGGGATGCCCCGTTACCAGTGCGTCATAAAATACAACACACTGCTAAAAAAATGTCAATGCTCCAAGAATGATGAGCCATGGTGCTTTCTCTTTAACCAACCACACCGCCTAGTTTCCAACATAAAAAATTAAACATAGCAGTGAATTGAAGTACACAAAATGCATCAGTTTTGTGCACAACATAGCATCGGGCCAAATATTTAACAATTTATCATAGCAATGCATCTTATAGAATGCCTCGTTACTGGTGTGTCCTAAAAAACAACGCACCACTAAATAAATATCGGTGCTTCAAGGAACATGAAGCACTAGTGCATTCCATATAACCAACTGCACCATCTAGTTTCCAAATTTAAAAAATTAACAAAGAGGTGTGTCCCAATGTATTAAATTCATCGGTGTCGTGCATGGTACGTCATTGCACCAAAAATTTAATAATTATCATATCGGTGCATTGCACAAAACTCCCCGTGATTGGTGTTGTGCATATCACCACACCGCTAAAATACATGTTCGTGTTCTAATAACCAGGGAGCACCAATGCATTCACCATGCAGCGGTGCTTTGGTTATGGTATATCACACCACTAGCAATGTGTAATGTCTATTATAGGCGCACCAATTACTTTTACACATTTTTTTGCAAACAAAAATTAATTTCAGTTTTTGATAAATATAAAATAGTTATATATGTGTGTTTTTTATAATTTCAATTTGTTTTATCTATATATGTATGTGCCTAAAAATATTTGTATGTGAATCAAAGACGATGATGAGAGGAGCAACAATGGGTCAACCCGTGCACATTTGCACTCCATTGGGAAGCCCGAGAGAGGGAGAGGGAGAACATCCCTCACCCTATTACACCTCAGACATGTTCTCTTTTGAGGAATGTTGGTCTCCTTAATTTTTATTAAGAGGTTATGTCCCTTAGTGGGAACTCTCAATTTTTACATCAATTGATTAGTTGTTGGGATCATGATTGATAAACATTCAGGATTGGTTCCAATTTGTGGTATCGGCCCATGAAGGAGGATATTTATTTTATCACTGGATTGTCTAGGAGGGGGGAGTTTTGGCCCCAATTCCCTTATCTACTGCTTGGCATTGTAGGAGAAAGCTAGCTGGCATATGTGAAAATAAATTGCAGGCGAGACATTGTTTCAACTTCAAGATTTGAGGTTGCTGCTGGTTAGATGCAAATAGATTCATTTGGTGCAGAGGAGGTCAAGTGCTTGTCTTATTCTCTCGACACTGTCACACTCTTCTTTTTTATAAGAATCACATTAGTTTCCCTCTGATGTATTATGTATATTATTTAGTGTAGAGGCCCCAATTGATTAGGTGGTTGGATATTTTTTTGAGATAATTTTGTTTTACATTGGATCATTGTCACGCCATTTTTTTATGGGAGACTATTCTTTCCATTTGTGTTAGAGTTTTTTACAATTTTTTTTTAGAGGTTTCATGCCACTTGACCAACAATACCCTGCTTTCCTCCTAGGCCTATGATTAATGCATGTGGGAGAATTTGTTTCCCAAGATAATCCAACCAAAGTGGCCATGTACTCCGGTCAGTAGGGAGATATTATGTGAATTTTTGGTTGGAGAGGAAAATCTTATCCTCGATCTTGTACAATACCCGTATGTAGGGATGGACTAGAGAGGATTTCCAAACATCCTCTTTACTAAATTCGATCCAACATATAAGAGAGGTAATATTATCGTTATGTTTTGATAAATCTAGTTGCATATTTTTATATCTTATTTCATGCACATGCAATTTATTGTAACATTTTGTTTCAATTATCTGTTTATTATATTGACACATATGTCGGTGATGAGCTTCCCTAGTATGATGAGGATATGGAGGAGGTAGTAGAGTAGCCTCCAATACATAGACCCGACTTTTCAAGTAGGCAAAACCAAAGAGTTTTGATAGAGGTGGTAGATCACCTATGTGGTCTAATGGTTAGGTGTGGAGTGGTTACCTGTACCATTTTGAGAGATATTATGGGTGCCAGAGTTGTCTATAATATGGGCGACTATGCCTTGTGACATGACACCATTGATGCATCATATTTTCAGTTCCCTCAACTGCATCGATACATTGACGAATGTTGCTCATGATTCCACTCCATCTGGTCCATCATGAGACAAACCCACATCCTCTCCACTACCTGGTCCTCCCCTTCCTCCTCCTTCTCCCCCATATATGTTACCATCCATTGATCCTTATCCTTATCCACCACACGTGTCACCATCCATTGATCCTTATCCTTATCCAGTACACGTGTCACCATCCACCATTCCTCCTTCTCCTC
Source organism: Picea mariana (assembly GCA_032191745.1). Lineage (NCBI taxonomy): Eukaryota > Viridiplantae > Streptophyta > Pinopsida > Pinales > Pinaceae > Picea > Picea mariana. Next base: position 9,296 of record JASDQU010170899.1, on the reverse strand, counting down.
CTCCTCCACTTGTGTTACCATCCACCGTGTTATTCACAAATTGTAGGTTGGGAAAAGTCTGACCCAATCCACGAGATGGAAATAATGGTGGGAGAGTCTACCCACTGTCACCTTAGATAAACCCTCCCCTCTCTTTAGTGAAGGATAAATCCAACAAAGGGGGGGAATCCTGGGTGACCCTAGGGGGAAATGAGATGGAAAGTGATTTTATGGAAGTGAATCCCCTATAGGTCAAAAAACTAGTTGGAGGATGGCTCAAAAATGAGTGTTGGAGATGGTCAAGGGTTGCCAAGTGTTTGAGTACCTGTGGAGGATTGTTATACCTGCTCGAGGCATAAGAAAAAACAAGATATGAGCATAATAATATAATGAAAAAGAAAGTGAATCTTTCTTTCCTAATTAGCAGCAATATGTAATTATATAAATCAGAAAATGAAATAATAAAAAGAGTTTCTAAACAAGTCACTAAAAGTCCAAGAAAATATGCAAGAGATTAGCTAGCAATCACTAGTGAAACTCAAGTGTGATAGCACAAGACTTTAGCAACAATTAAAGGTTCTTATGTACAAGTATTGAAGATATATTATTACATACTTATGGTTGTAGCAAACAATTTCTACATCAAAAAATTCCAACCACCGAAACTTGCAAGTAAACCGCCCCAAAGAAGCACAACAACTAGTAGATTAGTTTGGTAGCTTTCTAGCAAATTTTGATGGTTAGAAAATGAGAAATTTTGAAAGTTATGAAGTGTTTTTTTGCAGCCCTAATGGTTGTAGCTTTAATTTATAACAGAAATAAGTGTTACTTAGAAAAATATGATGCCCTAGTGGAATAAGCAAAATAGTAGCATGTAGAATTGATTGCACTTTAAACAATTTGAAAATATTGTAAAATCATGTTACCCAATGCAAGCAATTTTATTTCTCCAATGAAAATTTCAGATTAGTGTCTTTAAAATATTGGGTAAATGGAGTCTTGGATTGTAAGAGTTAGATCCAAAATATCCCTAGGGGTGTAAACCCTCTTACTCCCTAGGGCATGCAAATCAAACTTAGGTAAATTTAGGAGGGTGTACACCCTTGTACTCCTCCTAACAACCTTGCAATAAATGAATTTCAACTAGAAAATGAGATGAAGTTTGATGGAGGGTGTATGCACTTATACTCCTCCTAGGGTTTCAACCAATAACAATTATGAAACAACCAAGAAGAACTAACAATTGTAGATTTTCCTTACCAATTTGAAGAGAGATGTAAGATAAAACCCTAATTCAATAAGAAATGACCGTTCATAAGAAAGAGAGAATACCTACAAGATGTGTGCACCACCTTGTCTCCACAAATCACCAAGATAATTCAGCATAAGACATTTTCACAAGAGAGAGATATCCAAATTTCCCAAAAGGGCGCAAAATTCAGCCAAGTAGTCTTCTCACAATGGGAGAGATATGATGAAAATGAAATATAAATGATCCATATTTATACAAATTCTCCTAAAAGTGTTTGTCCACTTAACTTTAGGGTAAACCAAAAAACAAGGGGTCAACAACCCTTATTTTTCCCCTTTACATCATAAATACAAATTTAGCTTTTAAAATTTGCACATAAGAAACCCTAGTATGAYGTCRTCCCTCTCTAGGGTGACGTTTTGGCATTTTTGGGTGGACATTTAGCTAGAAGATGAATCGTTGGGCCTCCAAAGGCTCATCCCTCATGTGCTAGGCTCATATCTATCATGCAAAGGGTATTCTTCCTTAAAAATGCCAAGTGTCCATCTCCACCACCAAACCCTATCCCTAGGGTGATGTCAAGGCCTCCAAGTGTGACGTTTTGGCCTCAAGAAGAAAAGCGTTGGGCTAGTAGGGGATAGGTGAGGTCCTACAAGGTTCCTCTCAATACTCCAAAGGAAGTCATCAACATATGGTTCTGCAGGTCATGGTATCCATCCTGTGGGCTTCATGCCCCAAGGAAGCCCAAGCTAGGCCTGCTCTTCCAAAACTATCCACCAGCTAGGTCCTACAAAGACAATGGATACGCCCTCCAAGGATCTCAATTCAAATGCATCATGATAAGTAAATCAAGTCAATAAAATAGCCACCTAATCATGTGCATAAAAAACCACCTCATCAAACTAAAGTGCTCAAATACCCTATGCAATTTTCCAAGTTTAGGTATGTGAGGGTTGACAATGCAACCTATTGGGTGAATCATACCCCAAGTTTAGAAGTGTTTCCCAAGTGGACCCTTCTCTAGGTCACGTGCAGAAGGTTATATGAATGGGGGAAAGACTTTTGGGCATGGGGTTCATGACATACAAGGGATCATAGTGTCTCATCTATGGGTGCCTTTGTAGACACTGTGTTGCACCTTTGTTTTCAATGCATCCTTTTTCCAAACCCATTTATTGCCATTAATTGATTAAGGTCCAAACACTGGATACTCCCTATGGGTTAATGAATTAGCTTGGGGGGAAGTACCACAGTGTCACTTGAAGGGAGAGGTACATAGAGTGCCATGGGGGTATAGTCTATCTTGTAACACACTTGTGTATATCCCTCAAAAAGTGGGACATTCATATGTATGTTCTTGCTTTTTTTGCAGGTCTTTGATTTTTTTAGGAGAAACATTTCATTGTTCTCAAGACCTATTTGGGAGAGAAACTGGAAGGTTCATAATATGCCTTT
>JASDQU010170897.1:0-13557 GCA_032191745.1 Picea mariana | reverse complement strand
AGGACAAGAATTATGGGCAGAGGCAGTGGGTACAACATGCTACATGGTCAATCGATCACCTTCATCAGTGTTGGATGATATAACTCCACGGGAGGTATGGTCTGGAAAGAAACCCTCTCTTCAACATCTTAGAGTGTTTGGTTTTGATGCTTATGTACATGTTCCAAAGGAAAATAGAAGTAAGTTGGATAAAAAGGATGAAAAGTGTATCTTTATTGGTTATAAAGATGGTGTGAAAGGTTATAAGATTTGGAGCTTGGAAACCAAGAAAATTGTTTACAATCGAGATGTTGTTTTTATAGAGGTAAAAGATGTGTCCAAACAAGAATTCTTACCAACACAAGATGAACTTGAGAAAATAGAGCTTGAGTTGGATGATGCAAAATATGAATCATCTGAAGAAGAGGAAGCATAAGAAGAAGAAGAACAACTTCATACCCCAGTATTGAAGAGATCAGTGAGAGATAGAAGGCAACCAGAGAGGTATAGTCCACCTGATTTTTGTTCCAATTTTTCTTTATCTATTACTGATGATGATCCCAGAACTATCAGGGAAGCAGTGAATTCAGAGGATAGTAAACTCTGGAAGAAAGCCATGGTTGAAAAAATGGATGCCTTGGATAAGAATGAGGCATGGGACATAGTTGAGTTGCCAGCTGGAAGAAAATTGGTTGGTAGCAAATGGTTGTTCAAGAAGAAGTTTAATGCACAAGGTAAAGTGGAGAAATACAAAGCTCGGTTAGTAGAAAAAGGTTATTCCCAGGTAGAGGGAATTGACTTTGGTGAGATTTTTTCTCTTGTTGCTAAATTAACTTCTATTAGATTTCTTTTATCTATTGTTGCTACTTTTGATCTTGAACTAGAACAGATGGATGTGAAGACAACATTCCTACATGGGGATTTGGAAGAAGAAATCTACATGAAGCAGCCAGAAGGCTTTGTAGTGAAGGGAAAGAAAGAGTTGGTCTGCAAGCTAAATAAGTCACTATATGGTCTGAAGCAATCACCTAGGATGTGGTACCAAAAGTTTGACACATACATCCTTGGATTGAGATTTGTGAGAAGCAGGGTTGATCACTGTGTATATTCCAAGCAGGTTGGTAATGACTTCATTTATGTAGTGTTGTATGTTGATGACATGTTGTTGGTAGGAAATAACATGGATGTTATCAAGAAGGTGAAATCACAACTATCCTCCAAATTTGACATGAAGGATCTCGGTGCTACTAACTTCATTCTGGGAATGGAGATTAAAAGAGATCGTGCAAATAGGAAACTCTAGTTGAATCAGAGAAAATATGTTGAGATGATATTGCAAAGGTTTAATATGTATGGAAGTAAACCAGTCAAGGTTCCTATTCCTATAGGTGTAAATTTATCTGCAGATCAGTGTCCCAAGACACAATAAGAAGAAGAGGACATGTCCCATGTTCCATATGCCAATGCAGTTGGCAGTTTGATGTATGCAATGGTCTATACTAGACCGAACATTGCACATGCAGTGGGAGTTTTGAGCAAGTATATGTCAAAACCAGGGAAGGAGCATTTGACAACAGTAAAGAGGATCTTCAGGTATTTGCGTGGCACTACCAATTATGGATTGTGCTACCAAGGAAGACTAGGATTGGACAAAGTGGTGGACATACATGGCTTTGTTGATGCAGATTGGGCTAGAGATCTAGATCGCAGAAGATCTACAAGTGGGTATGTTTTTAACCTATTTGGAGGACCAATCAGTTGGATGAGAAAAAGACAGGCTGTAGTGGCACTCTCAAATACAGAAGCTGAATACATGATAGCCACTCATGCAAGCAAGGAAGTAGTATGGTTACAGAGATCGTTTTCAGGTATTGGGTTGGTACAACAAGCAGTGAGATAAGATTGTGACAGTCAGAGTGCAATCTTCCTGGCAAAGAACCCATCTTATCATTCGAAGACAAAACATATTGATGTTCAGTATCACTTTGTGAGAGACATGGTTGAGGAAAAGAAGGTGTTGTTGGAAAAAGGTTGACACTTTGAAAAATGTTGTAGATTCATTGACAAAGTCTGTAAGCACATAAAAGTTCTCCTGGTGTAGAGTAACAATGGGCATTGTTGCCCTGGATTGTTAACTATATAATATTGGGACCCCTAGATGCAAAGAAAACAACAAGTGGGAGAATGTTGGGTATGTGTTATATTCTTTGCATGTGTGTGTGTGGGTGTTTTAGATTCGACAACTGCATCAGATTTTGCTATTTTTAGTAGTTTACTAAATTAATCCTAGATTAAGGGATTAGGGTTTTGGTATCTATGGAATACCTAAAAACATTGTATATATTGTATGGTGAATGGTGAAATTCGATATAATGAATATAAGAAAGGTTTTCCTGGTTGAGGGTTTATGGTATAAATCTCTGTGTACTATGTGAATGAGCCATTGATTAAATTATGTTTTGTTTAAGAATCTATATTCATTGCTTTACTTTAGAGGTTTAAAACTTACAATTATACAATACATAACAAGACATTTGGCCTCATGTCTCCATGTCCATGATAATCATCACATCGTTACTTGCAGCTGATAGAGGACAACAATCATTTCATAGACACACACACCAACACAAGCCTCAGATCTCAACAGATCAGGACATGTGCAATGAATCACTTCATTCCCATCATCTTTCTTCATAAGCACATGTTGATCTCCTATATGAGAAATCCAAAGGGTCAAAATGAAATCAATCTGTGAGTAGCTCACTTTCTAAAGGTGAGTTACTTTGATGTCGGGTGTCACAAATGATGACCCACCTGCACAACCGCTCCCCACAGGAAACGATAATCAACCATCATGGTCATAGATGTTGGGAGAGTGTTTACGTTCCACGATGGAGAGAATTCCCTTCTTTGATATCATTAACTCAAATTTGATAACAAAAGGACATTCTGGAACCTACCCTAGAGGCCATGGTTGTTGCATTGTACTCTTGGTGCATCTACATCTAAGTATGGATAAATCCCCCATTTCACTAAACTTAAACTAATTTTAGTCCAATCCATCATATATTTATTATGAATATTGGTTTTCAATAATTAAGATATCGGTTTCTAATAGTTGAGATGTCAGTTTCTAATAACTAATATATCAGTTTCCAATATTTTCTTTTGGTAACATTAAATTAGAGTTTGTAACAAGGTCCTCACCCATAACATGAAAAGATCAACAAATATGAGAAAGTACGAGAAAGGGTTTGTGCTTCTTCTCTTCCTCCCAAATATTAATAAAGTGTGAGAAATGGGTAGTGATCATTCTCCTCCTCACTCTAATTACAAAGGTATGAGAAAGGGCATGTGATCCATCTTCTCCTCACTCAAATGACATAAGTGTGAGAAAGAGCCATTACTCCTTCCGCTTCTCCTCATCACTCTAATTACAAAACTATGTCAAAGGGACCATGCCCCTTCTCCTCACCACTCTAATTACAAAACTATGTGAAAGGGCCCATGCTCATTTTCCTCCTCCCTAAAATTAATTCATCCACAAGAACTGTATTTTGCAATCAAATTGACCTCTATGCATGTTCCAAAATTTTGATGGGGGTTGAGAAATAACTTCGATTCGTTTGAATGATTAATTTAGGTAAGGACTTGTACTATGAATAGATGGAAGAAAGAAAAGTCTAAAAATAACGGTTCCCTAGAATCCTTTGTAGATATAACATCCATGTCTTTTTTCTCTGTTGCAATTTCCTTCCATTTTAGAGCCTCTACCCTAGCTGCTTTTAGTTGGGCTATTAGGTCTTCCATGTTAGGTTCATTTTTTTTAGTTTGAGTCCCCTCATGGTATTTTCCAATATTATTTGTTGTACTAGAAGGTGAGGCATCCTTCTCAAGATTTGTAGGATATGTTTGTTTCTCAATGGCCACATTATTGGTTTCTTGAGACCTAGTTCTTTCCCTTGTGACTCTTCTTTGCTTCCCTCTTGATGGGATTCTTGGAGTTCTCTTGATGGGGCCACCTTGAGGGGTCCCCATCCGAACCAAGGTAGTTGTAATGTCTCATGCATCTTCCTCTCCTTGGATTGTTTTCTTTTGTGCCCTTCTTTTCTTACTTATGCATGTCTTATTTCTAGCCTTCTTATTCTTCTTCCTTGAGTCTATTGGTGCTACTATTGGGCTTGATGTAGCTTGTAAGGTCAACAATTCCCCCTTTTTCATGGTCACAAACTTATCCCATTCAACTTGGTAGGTTGGTTCATCTAGTGCATTAGAAACAGTGAGTTCAATTATCCCATGATGGGCTAAGGCATCCACTCTTCCTTCCAACACTTTATCACTTGATTCTTTTGGAGACTGCAATAGGTAGTAGGGGATGATAGAGTTTTTCTCAGGTTGTTGGTAGTAGAAGTTTCTCAGTGGGTGTAGCATCTTAAAATATATATGTGGAACATACTATTTTTTCCTTTATTTGTTACATTTTCCATTATATGTCAGGCTACTTGACCCCAATATTTGGGCATGCTGTCTCTTCTCACACCTTTTCATAAATATTGAAGAAATGTTTCTTTGTATTCGAAGTAGGCTATCTCTCTTTCTTGTACAATGGTAGCTCAACATGGATCATTATAACTCTAACCAAGATCTGTTCATCAAATTGGATTTGTAAACCCCTTAATGTTGTTATGTATTCTTGTCCTTGCAAATGTTGGAAATGTTGGAGAAATTTCTATTTTCAACACACTAGTTAAAGTAGGAGTTAATTGACTAGTTCTATTTTAGACTTTCTATTTAGACCATCACTATTATGCATGCATGCATTCCTAAGGAAATCTAACTTCTTGATTTCTTTTCTTAATTATGGAATGTTTCTTCTTATATATGAGTGTATTCCACTCATTCATTGTATCATAATCATCATATTGATCATCATTGTATCAATCATCATTCATTGATTAGCTCATTGGAGTAGTGTGAATAAATTTTCTCATTCTTCCATATTGAATCTCTCGCCCTTTCGTGATAAGCTTTGTTTGTACTTTCTTTATCTATATCTCCTATGTAGGTTTCGATGAAACATTGACATGGTATCAAAGCTAAGCTGCTTGGAGCAAGCTAGATAAGCTAGAGAATAAAGAAAATCAGAGTTTCGACGAGTAGAATCCATGTAAAAGACAAAGGGATTTATCCCCAAATATTAAATTTATGAGGAAACAACCCACCTAAGAAGTAAATCGACCCATTATGCAAGTGGGTTTTCAACTGTTTGGAGAAATTCCTCATCGTTTGCTCAGAAATCGATCTGCAAAATTGCCTCCTGAAAAGTGACATGATTTCTAAGAAAAATCCGTGTCACTTCATCTCGATTTATCCCAAAGCATTCATTTTATAAGAAAACAGTTTGGTGCTAAGGTAAATCGACCCATTTCAGAAGTGGATTTTCAATCATTTGATGAAATTCCTCACCATTTGATTAGAAATGAAGCCATAAGATCGTCTCTTGAAACTGATACAAATTTTAGGGGTTCTCAGACATAGTCGGAGAGATGGATACGACACCTATTCTACAATCCAACTTAGTGGTAATCCTCACACCATACAATTATTTTGATTGTAATCCTAATGATGAATTCCAACTCAGAAGGAAAGGACTGTAAAATTTGACGATGGGGATAGAAACAAAACCTACATCAACAATTGAGAAGACCAGATGGGCAAACCGGAAGGATGAGGCCACATGACTTCTTATTGAATTGATTTCATCTGATTTATGGTTTCATGTTGCAACATTCAAGATTCCAAATGTGATATGGACCACCTTGGAAAGTCTATTTGAAAAACAAGATGGGATGAGATGTCATATGCTTGAGTTAGAGTTGAATACCTTTGATCCTAAAAGTTTTGATAATTTACAGGATTTATTTACTAAGTTTAAATCATTGACATTGAGCTGAGCATCTTGTGGTATTGATAAGTCTAAACAAGTGGAACAACTTATTATAACAATCTTGGCTAAGCTAGGACCAGAACGTGCTGTCTATGTTTCAACTTTCCATTCTGGCAGATATCTCATGGGAACAAATTGGAAGATGCCTACCATGGATCAATTCACGGATTCTCTCACACATGAGCAGGAAAAACTCATTCAGATGGGCCTAATCAAGGATACCAAATCACATGGACTCACCATGCATGATGGAAAAGGATCATCCAAACAGAAAGGAAAGGAGAAACATAATGATAAGGAGGGATATTCCAAACCCTTCAACGATTTTTCAGGTTCCAAAGACTCTTCATATTCCAAGAAGAAGAAGAAGGGAAAGTAGTGCAGTTACTGCAATAAACAAAATTAGGAAGAATCCACATGCATGAAGAAACAAATCGATCTTATGGCACAAGTACTTCAACATAATAACCTTGGAAACTTCATTCCAGAAGGAGTCAAGAAGCAGAAGGAAGAAGATCCTGCTCCTAAGAAAGGTAATCATCATGCTCTTGTTGCAATTAATTCCTCATCTGACTCATGGATTATAGATTCTAGCGCATCACATCATATGGTAGTGAAAGAGGATTTTTTCACTTATTTGAGTTCATGTTCAAGACCCCCTATTCTCATGGGGGGTGATACTCTAGTAGCAGTAGCAAGAGAGGGAAGAGTGGAACTCCATAATGGTAGTTTTGAGAATGTTTTACATGTTCCAAATCTTTTTATGAATCTGCTCTCAGTTTATCATATCACTCGGAAAGGTAAAAAGGTTGATTTTACATCAGATTTAGTGTTTGTACTTGAAATGCATGACAATTCCATCCTTGCAATTGATGAGGTGGATCACAAGTCAAGGTTGTATAAATTCACCATGTTTGCTGATGGTGACTCCTCTTTCTACCTCCACATAAGGAGAGTACTTTCCATGCACCTATAGTGCAACATGCATATACTTTTGTACTTCCACCAGTTCCAGACATAAGAGATGATTCGATACACTCAGATTCTATACATGGAAATGAACATGTAGTAAAACCAAATAAAGAGACAGCACCGAAGCTTCAACAGATGTCCAAAAGGGCACATTCCACACTTTAGGAAACATGTGTTCTTGTAGGGAATCCATTGGATTTGAGGAGGATGTAGATTTTAACCTTGTACAATATATACTGCAAACAAATTTTCAGTAAAAGAACATAAAAGATACAATGGCAAATACAAACATTACACAGAGATTTTTTCCCCTGGAAACCGAAACTGGGAAAACCAACATATTCTATATTCATTCATTGTGATACATTGTTTATAGTACAATATAAATATAGGAGCCAACGACATCCAAAACCCTAACCCAATGACCTAGATTAGTCAACAACCCTAATTCCTTAACTAGAAATAGAAAACGATCGGCAAAAACCATGTGCCGAAAAACCACCTAAATATGGGATATGTTTCATGCAAAGAATATAACACATACCCAACATTATCCCACTTGTTGTTTTCTTTGCATACAAGGGTTATAGGGTTACATAGTCAACAATCCAGGGCAACAATTCCCATGGATCCTCTACACCAAGAGAACTTCTCAGTGCTCACAGATTTTGTTAATGAATCTGCAACATTATTCAAAGTGTCCACCTTCAGCGATGATACTTTATTTTCTTCAATCATGTCTCTCAAAAAGAGATATTGAATATCAATATGCTTTTTCTTTGAATGATAAGTTGGGTTCTTCACCAGAAAAATTGCACTCTGACTGTCACAATCTATCCTTACAGCTTGTTGTACCAACCCAATACCTAAACACAATCTTTGTAACCATACTACTTTCTTATTTGCATGGGTGGCTACCATGCATTAAGCTTCTGTAGTTGAAAGTGCCACTACAACTTGTCTTTTGCTCATCCAACTTATTGCTCCTCCAAATAGGTTAAACACATACCCACTTGTAGATCTCCTACGATCTAGATCTCCAGCCTAGTCTGCATCCACAAAGCCATGTATATCCACCACTCTGTCTAATCCCGGTCTTCCTTGGTAGCACAATCCATAGCTAGCAGTGCCACAGAAATACCTGAAAACCCTTTTTACTACTGTTTAATTCTCCTTCCCTAGTTTTGACATATACCTGCGCAAAAATACCACAGCATGTGGAATGTCTGGTCTAGTACATACCATTGCATACATCAAACAACCAACTACACTCACATATGGAACACGAAACATGTCCTCCTCCTCTTCCTGTGTCTTGGGACACTGATCCGTAGATAAGTTTACACCAACATGAATAGGAACCTTGACCAGTTTACATTCCTGCATATTAAACCTCTGCAATATTGTCTCGACATATTTTCTCTGATTTAACCAGAGTTTCCTCTTTTTCCGATCTCTTTTAATTTCCATGCCCAAAATGAAATTTGAAGCACCGAGATCCTTCATGTAAAATTTAGAGGACAACTGAGTTTTCACATTCTGGATAATCTCCTTGTTGTTTCCTATCAACAACATGTCATCCATGTACAAGACCAAATAAATCAAATGATCACCAATTAATTTAAAATACACACAACGATCCTCTTTGCTTCTTGTGAAGCCAAGTCCCAGCATATAAGTATCAAAGTTTTGATACCACATCCTTGGTGCTTGTTTTAAACCATACAAGGACTTTTTCAGCTTGCATACCAACTCCTTCTTTCCCTTCACAACATAACCTTCTGGTTGCTTCATATGGATTTCTTCTTCTAGATCCCCATGTAGGAATGTTGTCTTCACATCCATTTGTTCTACTTCAAAATCAAATGCAGCAACAACAAATAGAAAAAATCTTATAGAGGTTAACTTGGCAAAAAGAGAACAAATCTCACCATAATCAATTCCCTCAACCTGGAAATAACCCTTTTCTACTAACCGAGCTTTGTATTTCTCCACTTTTCCTTCTGCATTCAACTTCTTTTTAAATACCCATTTGTTGCCAATGGGATTTCTTCCAGTCGAAAACTCCACTAGATCCCAAGCTTCATTCTTATCCAAAGATGCAATTTCTTTGTCCATGGCCCTTTTCCATAGATTTCCATTCGATGAATCCACTACCTCCATGATAGTTCTAGAATCATCATCAGTAACAGACAAAGCACAATTTGAACGGAAATCAGATGGAGTATACATTTCCGATAGCCTTCTTTCTCGAACCGATCTCCTCAATACTGGAGTATGCAGATCTTCTTCTTCTGATTCCTGTTCTTCTGTAGAGTCTGACTCATCATCTTTTAAATCAAACTCTATTTTCTCTGATTCTTTCTTATTTGGTAGGACTTCCTTTAACAACATCCTTCATTTCTCTAAATTCCACATCTCGTTTATACACTACCTTCTTAGTTTCTGGGTTCCAAATCTAATAACCTTTGAGACCATCTTTATATCCAATAAAGACACACTTTTCGGCCTTCTTATCTAGCTTACTTATGTTTTCCTTTGGAACATGAACATATGCATCAAAGCCAAATACCTTGAGATGTGTGAGAGAAGGTTCCTTACCAGTCCATACCTCTTGTGGAGTCTTTTCATCCAACGTTGATGAGGGTGATCTGTTGACCAGGTAACATGCAGTACCCACTGCCTCTGCCCATAATTATTTCCCTAACCCGACACTACTAAGCATGCACCTTGCTTTTTCCATCAACGTCTTGTTCATCCTTTTCGAAACTCCATTCTGTTGAGGTGTATATGGAGTAGTCTTCTACCTTGTTATACCACACTTCTTATAGAATTATTCAATTTCATTCCCGCAGAACTCTCCACCATTATCTGTCCTCAACACCTTAATTCTTTTCTCTGTTTGATTCTCAACAAGAGCCTTTAAATCTTTAAACCTGTCAAAGACTTCAGATTTTTTCCTGAGGAAATATATCCAAGTATTCCTTGATAAGTCATCTATAAATGAGACATAGTACACAGATTTTCCCAATGATGGGATCGACATAGGTCCAAAAACATCACTGTGAACTAGCTGTAAAATTCCTTCTTCCCTCATTGCACCAGAGGGGAATCTCACCTGATTCTGCTTCCCATATAGAAAATTTTCATAGAAATCAAAATACAGAGAGCAGTTAGACATACCTTCAACCATACCTTTACCGTATAGTAGTCAAAGACCCTTCTCTCCGATATGCCCCAGTCTTTGATGCCACAACATAACCTTTTCTCCAGAGACTGTAGGAGTTATTTCTTCTTCAACTCCAATATCAAGAACAATGGAACTATTAAACCCATCACTAATAGTGTTTCCTTGAATCTTATACAGAGTTCCAAACCGAACTCTCTTCAACAACACCATTGCTCCTTGAACCATCCTGCAGGTTTTCTTTTCAAATATTTTTTTTACCCTTGCATCGTCCATTTTTCTTACAAAAAACAAATTTATAGCCAAACCTGGGATGTGTAGAACACCAGGCACTGTTCTAATCCTTCCATCTATGAGCCTCAACTTGACTTTTCCTCGTCCTATGATTCTGGTTGTCGAATCACCACCTAAGAAAAAATTACCTCCATCATACCTTTCATATTCGCAGAACCACTTCTTGTGGGGAGTCATATGGAAAGATGCACCAGAGTCAACCAACCATGCCTCATGATCTGCATGTGTGCTTGAAGAAGCCAAGTACACATCCTCTCCTTCTTCCTTGGAGGTATTTTCTTCCGTAGAAAGAGATTATTCAGATCCCTTCTTTTTCTCAACTTTGGATCTACATTGCTTCTTGTAGTGCCCTTCTTTTCCATATCTCCAACATACCTTTACAAAATTTCTGAGAGATTTAGATATACCCTTATACTTAAATCTCCCACTTGAGAACTTAGATCTATTTCTTTCCTGGGAACGTCCTCTTGCAAATAAGGCGTCTGTTCTCTGTCCTTCCATATTCTTTTGTCTCATCTCCTTCGACAACAAAGATGAGACCACTTCATCAAACTTCAAGGAAGTTGTATTACTACCTATGGACACAACTGGACTATCCCATGAGTGTGGTAAAGAACACAGTAAACTGAAATTTATGTTCATCTAAAATTTTAATCTTAACAGATACTAACTAACTTACCATAGTACTGAAGGTGTTTAAATGATTTGCCACCGAGTCTCCATCTCTCATCCTCAGATTATACAACTTCTTTCTCAGGAATAGTTTATTCACTAGGGACTTAGACTGATACAAATTCCCCAACTTATCCCATAAATCCTTGGTTATAGCTTCCTCTGACACATTCAATAGTACTGAATCTGAGAGACACAGTCAGATTGTGCTCTTTTCCTTCCGATCCAACTTTTTCCAATCATCTGTTGAAGTTCCTATAGGTGCAGTACCCAGATCTACCATGATCCACTAATCTCTGTTCACCAACTGATCTTCCATCTTGAGCTTCCACAACTCAAAACTTTTCCCATTAAACTTCTCGATCTCCATCTTCGAATTGCTTGCCATTTATTTTCACCTGAAAAATTAATACCATAGATCTCCCACTCTAACAAGGCTTATCATAGTCTCGAGCCAAACCCTTGACCACAAAGGCGTCCGCTTGAAGCCAACAAAGACTTGATACAAAATATATATTTTAACCTTGTACAATATTTACTTCAAACAAATTTTCAGTAAAATAACAAAAAAGATACAATGGAAAATACAAACATTACATAGAGATGTTTTTCCCCTGGAAACCCAAACCGGGAAAACCAGCATATACTATATTCATTCATTGTGATACATTGTTTACAATACAATATACATATAGGATCCAGCAATATCCAAAACCCTAACCCAATGAATTGCATTAGTCAACAACCCTAATTCCTTAACCGAAAATAGAAAACCATCGACAAAAACCATGTGCCAAAAAACCACGTAAATATGGGACACGTTTCCCGAGGCAATTTTTTTTTTCACTTCTCATGCAAAGAATATAACACATACCCAAAATAGGACTCAATCTCATCATGAGGATCCTTCTCATGTACTTTCAGCTTCTGAACTTGCAATTCCCATGCATTGCTATATGGTTCAATATTCAGATCCACATACCTACAGTAAGGCTGTGGGCAATCCATTATGGAAAGCAACCATGCAGGAGGAGTATGACTCACTCCTAAAGAATCAAACTTGGGATCTGGTTCAACTTCCACTAGAAAGGAATATTTTCAGGTGCAGATGGGTCCACAGGATCAAGAGGTACAAGGCTAGACAAGTTGCCAAAGGACTTCATCAGATCCATAAATATTTCTACATCTTCATGAAGACTTTGAGTGAGCAGAAGTTTCAAACTTTGTGGGATCATTTTGCAGTGAAGAACATAGTTGCCTAGCAAATGCCTTTTCTTCTTTTGATGCATTGTCTTTTGAGGGGGGGTTTTATTCCCACGTGGTTTTCCCTCTTTTTTTATTTTTATTCAGTGTTCATTAGTTGCATTGTACATGAGTACCTAATATGGCCTAGTTGTCGGTGTTAGCACTCTGTAATTTATAAGGCTGAAAAAGAAATAGACAGAGGTAACAAAAAAACCACTTTTGAAGCTGGGATCTCTCTATCTGATTTAGCTATGTTCTTATGAAATTTTGGCTAGTTATGAAAGTATCAGGTTTGGTTTTTAAATTGGTTTGGCAAGAACAACAAGGGAAATCCATTGGGCAATGGAGTCAGGCTGAGTTGCAATCAAGCCAGATCTACAAGTAACCCTGCAGGGAAATATAGGCACCTAAACTGGATTTTTAAAATTGAGATGGTTTTGAAGAAAAAAGTGAGAGGATCACACTATACCAGGGAAATTAAAAATCCTGGAATTAATCATGAAGTTGAAAACATAAAGATTATCCTATGTCGGAAACATAGTGCATTTTTCAACAAATTTTGTTCATTTACTTCTTAAGGTAATCAGGAAATTGATGAATAACATGTGAACAACAAAGGAAACAAAAGGAAAAAATCAAAGATACACTTCACCAGTACAAGTGACATGAGAATCCTGCAATTGTTGCAACTATATTACTGAAATTTGATTACATAAAGCTCAGGTAGTTGCTTCACATCAATGGATTTGCTATCTCCACCTATTCCCACCCATTTTACATCAAAATCAAAAATATATATAGGAAAAATCACCCCCCTAGGCTCAGGAGGTCGGATCTAACTGATTCCCCAAAAATAACAGCTCGTTACATTAAAATTTGGAATTGTATTCCCCAAAAATAGACCAAACTGATGCAAAACATAGTGCTGCAATTATGAGTTTGTATCTCCCAAATCCTAACAGCTGTGTAAAATATGGAGAAGGTTTTTGTAGATCAGCTTGTTCTGAAAAAAAAAAACTCTCTCAATTCCTTGATATTCATCTTCGTTTACCCGATATTTGCATTTGAAAAATTTGTGTCAAACAGGAAAATTCTGAATCCCGAAAAGTAGGGCTCAAAGATGCTCTCGATTCTCCCATTCTGTGAAAACTATGCAAAATATGGGAGAGGTTATTGTTATTTAGCCTGTGCTGATCAAAAAATCCTTCGTATTCTCAAAATTTGTCCTCATTTGCCTAGAATCTGCCTCGGAAGACGATTG
>JASDQU010170896.1:903-17180 GCA_032191745.1 Picea mariana | reverse complement strand
TATGTTCCATCAGGGATGTCTAAGTTTGACTTTGGTCCAAAATTTCTGTATGATATTTTGTAAATAAAATGACTCTTTGGTGAATTGGAATGAAATAAAGGATTGCTTTATGTCTCATCTGTCTTTATTATCATCTTGGTGTCTTAATTCTATCTCTACACTTGTTTTCAGCGATTATTATATTTATAAAATCATATTAAAATGAATTTTTCAGCAAGCTTTTATTTGTGAAAAAGACTAGCCTAAGAACTTGTAATTAATACTTGTGATTTAGGATTTTAATTTTTATGGCTATAAACCTAGGGTGACATTCCCATCTATTTTTCTTTATCCAAAAAGAATCTGAAAATGCTTGATTAAGATTACTTGATATCTTTTCCTCAACATTTATGTGGCGACCATACTGGGGAGATCTTCGATATCTCTTTGGTTAATTTTTATACTCGATTTTCATCAATACATATATTTTTCTTATATTGATTCTTTGACTGTTTTATTTCTTAAATCATTGTGCCTGTTGCAAGGCAGCCCAATATTGAGCCTGGTCTTCAAGATCAGACCAGCTTTGCTTTGAATTTGTTTAATACCATTTTAGACATTGCCAATACCCGTGCTAAGCTTAGCCATTCTTGGGTAGCAATTGAATGAGATATTAGTGATCAAGAATGATGGGAAGCTAGATGTAGACAACCTAGAAATCAACAGCAACCTTCTTGTTTCTTCATTTTTGGCCTTTCTTTCATTTCCTTAAACTCTATTGCTTCTAGAAGAAGAAGAGGCTTATCACCAAAAATCAATCCTATTGCCGAAATAAGAAGAAGGAACATTGTGTTATCTTCCCAACAAAGTTATCTAAGGAGAAATTTGTCGTATTCTTCCATTTCATCTTTCTTTACCTCATCTATCATCCATGAGATGGCATATAATGGTGGCTCTAGTGGAACTGGAAGTGCTTCATCTTCTCAGTCTTCATCTTCATCAGTGATTGGTATCTTATATAGCCACCATATCCCTATCCAATCTACCAAAATCCCACCAAAGTCATGAACAATTATGGGCTTTTTCAATTTGAAGAAGACGCCACAACCACACCATGGCATGTGGCCTCTCCTCTTAACCTAGCACCTATTACTCGTTCAGTTCCTAAATTTAAAGATCATCTTCCTAGCTTTTTCAGGAAATAACCCTGTCACTTAAAACAAACACCTGGTGGAATTTTCTAATGCCTTTCATAACATAGGAGCCAATGGCAATGATACTTGCATGTGCTTATTCGTCAATTCCTTGGAAGGAAAGGCTGCAGCCGATTTCTTTGACATTCCTCCTAAGATTTTTTCTACTTGGGAGGATTTAATCTATTGGTTCCGATCCACTTATGGGAAATCTAAAAGACCATTCGATAAGTTAAGGGGATACAATAAAATCACCTATAAGGATGGTGAGACCATCAAGTCTTTTAGGTTGTGTTTCACCAAGTTATAAAATCAAATCTCCGAACTCATCCTCACTCATAACCAATCCTCTTTCATTCATTATTACAATGCATTTCCTTCCCCCTACTGTCATAGGATTGAGGAAAAATCCATTAATAATCTTAGTTTCGCTCTACATACTTGTTCATAGTATGAAGAACAGCTTGAAAGAATAGGTCTTCCCTAGAGGGAATCAGTTAGATGGACAGACATGTGCACCCTCTTACAGCTAGTCAAAGATATGAAAAATTGTATGCTAGTGTTCGAGCGAAGGGGGACTTCCTCACCTCTAACCCCTAGAGCTTCATCCTCTTCTGCACCCCCCTTTAGGAATCCAATTGAAAAAAAAAATCATCCTAAATCCATCTTGCCTCTAAGCTGGTGTAACTTATGTGAGGAACACCATGAGGAAACCAAATGTGAGGTAAAGAAGAGTGCCAGAGATAAGATATTTGGTAAGAGACCAGAAGCTACTATCGTTGCCCTAGATTTTGCAGATCCAGAAGATGTCATGGTCATCAATACTAGGAACAAATCCTATGCTCCCAAGGGAAAATTTGATCCTCCCCACAATTCTTCTAGCCCAAGCTCACACTCAAACGTTGTTACTGCTCAAGTTCCTAAGGTTCCTGACAGTCAAGGAACAACTTCTCCTCCCCCCTCTTTCAAATACAATATCCTGAACCAGTTGGCCAACATCAAAGAAGATGCAACCCTTTTGGACATGGTTATCGTCCCTGAACGACTAATGCATCTAAAACAATTCATGGAAGGAAAAACTTCCATTGTAGCCAACCTCTCTAAAGAGGTAAATGAAGAGGATTCATTTGTAAATAAAGTAGGTGTACATAACTTTAGATATCCTATAAAAAATCCCCCTTTTTATATTTCTATAAAGATTATGGATAAGATGGCCCATTGTTGCCTCATTGATGGGAGTTCGGGCCTAAGTGTGATGTCAAAGATTATTATGGAAGAGATAGGCTTGTCTTGTACAAATTAAAACGCTAGAATCATTCTCTCCTATAATAGTCTACAACAAACAACCATAGGCGAGATAAAGGATGTGACTTTGGTTTTATGCTCTCATCCTGAAATAAGGACAACCCTCAGCATTCAGGTAATTGATATGCCTGTAAGAAATTACTCAATTATCTTAGGAAGAGATTGGAAAGCCTTAATAGGTTGGTACCTCTCACTCAACGGGATGCATTTATTCATGCCTCGAAATGGTAAGAACATTATAGTCCCGAGAGAGGGAAGGATTTCACCCTACATAGAGAGTGTTACCCAGTCTAGTGTAAACTATATCAAAGAGGACCTAGGAGTGTATTCCATATTTGTTGAGGAGGATAATATTCCTTTGGAACAAATCAATTTAGATGATGATATGTGGCACATGAACTTTAACGGTTCACGCTCTAATGAAGGTAAAGGGGTTGGCATTATCTTGGTTTCCCTTGTAGGGAAAATTCATAATTTGTCTTACATGTTAGAGTTTTCTTGTACAAACAATGTCACTGAATTCGAATCTTTATTATTAGGCATTGAAAACACCCTTAATCTTGGTTGTGGTCACCTTTCAGTTTTTGGATATTTTGAGCTTGTTGTGAATCTGACACGTAAGATATGCTCTCCTAGGAACGATACACCCAAACTATTTGGGTGCTTATCTCAAACCATTTATATTTCAACATCACTCATGTTAAGAGGGAGTTGAATTCAATGGCTGATCGGTTAGCCATCTTTGCAGCTTCTCCTAATAAACAACTTTTTCCTCACAGGCCTAATTGTTCTTTTCAATCCCTATATCGTCCATATATCCCTAAAAATGTAGAATCTTGGCAGGCCCTCCCTAGCGATGAGAGAATTTGTTCTTTCATTCAAGATTCCTGAGGGCATGACTCCTCTTATGTGTTCATTTTCATCGAGTGTTGTAGGAAATAAAGAAAAACAAAAAGAAGAGGAGTTATGAAGTAAGGTGGGTGAAACCATCTCCTGGAATATTGGGGCACTCGAATCCTCAAATAATGTTAAAAGAATTTTATGATAAAGAAGAAACGAGGTTTGCCAAGCTACTTGGTGGATTTCAAAAGGTTTTGTCTTGGTCTTATAAGGATCTTCGTGGTTTTGATCTTGGTAGTACATGACATGATATCCCCATCAAGGAAGGCATGAAACCAGCTACGAAAAAACAAAGACCTATTAACTCCGCATTCAAAGCAACTTTTCAAAGGGAGTTCGAAAATTTCTTAAAGGCTGGGATTATATTTTCAGTCCACCCTAAATGGGTTTCCAATTGGGTTCATCTTATGAATACCACTGATCATATTAGAACCTGCATTAATTTTTGTGCTTTCAGTCAGGCTGTTATGAGAAATCCTTTTCATCCTCTCAATATGAAAATAATTCTGCAGCAAGTTGTAGAGTCGCAGTCGAGGCCCTTACTTGATAGTTTTTTGGGTTGCTGGAAAATCAAAGCAAAAGGGGCAGATGCTTACAAAACCACCCTTATCTCATATTGGGGTACCATGACTTATAAATGTTTTTTTCTATCTTACCTGATGCAAGTACCACTTTCAAAAGACCTATACACACAACTTTCCATGAATTGTCAAGTATCCATCTCTATCTTGATGATTTAATTGTGTGCGTAAAGGGTTGATAATTACCTCAGAGTTCCAAGTGTTGTTTCTGGGTCCTTTCAAAATTTATTTTGTCCTGGATACTAACTCTTACATTCTAAAGGATTTACAAGAGCAATTGTTTTCCTATAGCACTAACGGTTCTCATTTGAAACATTACGAGGGACCAACATGAAAATTTCTAATGTTGTTTGGATCTTTTGTATACTAGTATCCTAGCTCTTCTTTCATTTTTGTGCTTCTCTTTTTTGCTTTACAGTAGTTTGACTTTTTCTTTCCATGTTAAATCTTTTCTTGCTGCTTTTTCATTCGTCTTTTATTGCTATTGTTTTAATTTTTGCAGTTTTACTTCTGTCATGATTTTGTTTCCTATCATCTTTTAGTTAATTTGGTCAAAATATGATGTTGGATCAATTCGTCCACACTGACACTCCTGCAAAGCATTGTTAGTCAATAACAATCAAGCTTACACAGTTATCGTGATGTTTCCTCTGAAGACACCCTTGAAATTTTTATATATTTCCACTGTTGTCTTATAAAGAGTTGGTTATCTCCCACTTCTTCTCGCCATTTCTTCATCCATTGAGATTTTTAAGAGAAAGTCCAAAAATTTTCTCTTTGAAGTTAAGAGCAAATTTTGGTTGAATGATTATGCATATAGTGGTAAAACCCCTCATACTTATTACTTTTCATGAGTTATTCCCAAATTCCCGATCTTTTTTCCATTAAATCCGCTCACTTCCCCCTATTGAATAATCTTCCCAGTTATATATTCTTGACATGTTGTTCTTGGTCTATGAAATCATGAATTCTGAGTTCTAAATCTGTTGAAAACAAATTTCCCTGTGGAGTCACTAGTTTGTTGACAATTAAAAATCGCAATGAATTTTTTTTCCCGCAAAGTATTGCTAAAGCCTATTATTATAAGCTAACAGGATAAATAATACTAGTAGGTGGGACCCCCTTGTAGATTGGGAGATAATATATGGCTCTTATTTGATGTTTGTTCCATTGTTCAACACTGCTTACATGGTTGATGAGATCTTATTGGCGATGGATTGGGCTTATTATGTGTTGGTTCTATGTCATACAAGTGAATGTTGGGTAAGGCATGTTATGTTTTGTTTTGAGCTCTAATCGCATGTTACAATTGCCTATGTTATCCATTCCTACTATTTCTATCTGTTCCTGGACTCGTTACTTTGACACCTGCACAACAAACATGTTAGTAACAATACTAAAGAGAAGTTGGAAAAAGGAAAAAGCAATATAAACAAATGCAAAGGGAAGGAATTAAACTATGCTATATACTACTCTACATGCATTCAAATTTAAATGGTCGTTGTTAACCCTAGCAATAAGCTAATAGTTATGCAATTTGATTGGGTTATATGAATTCATGATTTATGTTATGGCATAAGTTTGATATGGTTCATGCTATTGAGTCTGGTGGGTGATGGCTTCGATACATGGTTTAATTAATTGAGTTAATGGGAAGCTTGATGGCGTGTACTAAGGAATTAATGGACTGGGGATGGAGGTGATGTGCATTTACTATACGTCACCCTTACTCCTTCCACTAGCTGCCACCCTAATCGGGCTATTGTTCAACTGTGTTTGTTGTGTTTATGCTCCGACTTTCAAGCAAAGGGAGAACCACTCAGCCAATTCACGTTTAAGGTGATTTTGATTACATGTATGGTTTTTTTTTCCCATCCATGAGTCTGCTCTGGTTATGAAATAGATATTGGCTCGGATGTATGGGTTTGTTCTTTCCTTAAGTATGGAAACTGTGTAAAATTGTGATTTTTCTAGAATGAATCGTTGGTGGATTTCTCTACGATAATGTCTGAAGTTATAGTGTATTGGGTCGTTATGAGTGTTATCAGCCATAAAGGCTCTTTGTCATCCTTGTCAGTTTAGTGGAGGGCTTCATTTGGTCTAGACTAGATTACTGCCTTCACGCATTGTGTCACCATGCCTAGTCTTGGCTTTTATGGGGTTTAATGGGTTTAAAATGCCCTGTGTCACTGCGCATTATTCACATGGGTATTGGGTTATTTCATGCTATCAATGGTCTCGCAGTGGGTCATATTGCTTCTTCTCATCTTTGTTTCACCTCAGTGTTGTTATTTGGTTGACTGGGAGAGCCACGAGGATTATACCCTGCATGTGCTAAGTATCATTACAAGGCCAAATGGATCCTTTTTCCTCTATTCATAGCCTCGTCTATCACGGGGATTGTCACCTTGTATGCGAAGACATTTTTGGTATAGCATGTGCGTGCACCATTGGTCTCAAGGGTTCTCACCTGATGTTGTGAGGTGCCTCCATGTCTCCCTATGTTGGTCCACAGGGCCAATCCTTGATTACTCCAAGCTCGGTTTTGATAAAGGAAACCCATTATGTCATGTTGAATACATGGTCGATGGTTATGAATTGGTGACGCAACATCGATAATGTTCTACTGTTAACTCATCTCTATTGATTATCCTTACAGTGTTTTACTTATTATTACTTAGTCACTGCAATTGGTTATTATGACAATCTAATTGATAAACTTGATATTGAAATTAGTTGATGGAAGAATGGGGTTGATACACAATCACTATCTTCTGCATTGAAGTTATTGGAATGTTAACTCAGCATTAGTTTACAATTGATTAATTAGGTTTCGTGTGTGATGCATTGGTATCTGTTGTGTTCCTACACCATGAGTCAATAGTTACTATGACTATGTGTTTTTAATGGCCAAATGGTTATTGCAACCGGGATGACTATGGCATTTCCATCCACTGTATATGTTAAGGTTATTTGATTTTTTCATCAAGGATAGGCACACGTTTTTACGTAGTATGGTTTTGTTGCAGTTTGATTAATTTGCGAAATATTGTTTCTACCTCCTTGTATTGTATTGATAGCTCAACATGATAGGTTGAGATAATGATACTATGACTGTGTGTTTTAAAGTTGTAAAATGGAAATGTTTTATCATGGTAATTATGGCATGGTTATCCATTGTACTTGTTATTGATATTATTTTATTGTGCTTGTAGAGAAGGTCAAGGGTTTTTAAACATGGCTTTGTGGAAATTTGATCGACTTGTGTTATGAGATTGGGCATGTTGTTGATGCCTCGTTGTATTGGATTGATAGCCAAACATTGTGGATGTTTATATTCAGAGTGATTGAACTTGTATAGTCATGTAAATACTCTTGTATTTTGTCGAATGTTTGTGTATTCCACAACATAGTATGTGTTGAATGGTAATGGATGTTTGTGAGTTTAAATGGCAAGTCAAGATATTTCATTTAAAATATTAATGGTTGTATGTGGTTGTTTGTTGATAAATATCATGTTTAATAGCAGAAACAGACACAAGGTCTGTGACAGTATAACCTCATTGCAATTCAATTATTAAATGAATTAAAACACAGAATCGAGCACAACCTTTGATTTTGTATTTGATGATTGAAATAATTTGTGGGCAGTGGTTGATTTTGATGTTGAACAAAATGGTTTAATGTTTATTCATGTGGGAAGTGTTTTAAAATATTAAATGGATAAGTGAGATGAATAGAGATCCCCTATAGGATATTTTGAAATGCATATTGTCTTGTTTGATGACACTGCGTTTGATATTTTATTACAAGCAGGGAGAAAGTTAATGCACAAGATTCCTTGAACTATGTATAGTAATTTGTTTGGGTCTCAGTGGTCATTTGGTTGGTGTGTTTCCTTTTACAGAATGGTTTTATGGATCACTTAATTAATTTTATGGATAGTAATCACTCTATTTCCCTAACTTTTTTTCACTTTCTGCTAATTACAACCCCCTCACCTTCCCACATTCATTTTTCACTCCATGTTCTAAAATTTAATTATAGTCAAGAAGAATTATGTATTGAAGTAACTTAGAGTCACATTTTCTTGGTTGGATTACAGTGATGGTTTCTTTGGTTTGCATTATAGTTGATTGTTGTGTTCTTTGAGCAGTAACTGTGTTTCTCTTCCCCCTCAATTTATCATTTTTTGCTAAATACAAGCCCCTCGCATATCCCAGGATGTTTTTTTCACCCCTTGCTCATTGACAATAGTTAAATAGTTTATTTGGATTGGATTGCATGAGCTTGATATGTTGATGAGCCAAAATCTATTTCATATTTTTAAGATTTATCATGTATGATTGTTAAAAGGACTATTTTTTAATCAATCATGCATGCAGGAATGAGATTTTTCATCTGAGGTAGCCATGGAAGAGGCAACCGAGGGAGGGGTAATTGGAACAGAGGCCCAAGAAGGCCAAGGTTCTCCATACACTTTGATGTTGACTCGCAAGAGTTAGGACAATTGTTTCAGGCCGGATTTTTCAATTGGATTGGGCAAGGAGTGGTCCAACCTAGGCCAGAAAGGCCTCCTTTCCAAGATCCACAAGCCCCTGGTATTCCCATGCCCCCTCATGTCTCATTGCAACCCAAGGTTCTCAAAAATGATGAATGGAAAGAGATTTTCCACCCAGCAGTCTCCCAACATCGTGGCTGGCCCAATTTGTCCTTACCTTCTCCCCTGCCTATTAACCCAATTGTCCAAGATGCACTTGTTCACTCACTAGTTGAGTCCTCTCATGCTAGAAAAAGGTTGAAAGTCGAGGCCCACCAGGCCCTTGACAAAGGAAAAGCCACTGCTTCCCCTTCCTCGCCCTCCAATGGCTCTAACAAATCTGTGTCTTCCCAAATGCATTTGAGGGATGATTGTTCTCACGTTATCAACGAGATTAGGCCTAAAGGATCAATGAAACCAAAGGAAGATTTAGGAAAATCGAAGGGTGACAACAACAATCAAGGAAAGATTGCATCTTAGAGTGGGAAATATGGCTTTTGAGTTTTTATTGTATCTATTGTTTATGACAGTTGACTTCAGAATTTTTTGGATAGCATGTTTTATTTTTGGATATGTGAGTAATGCATTTTTTAAAATAATGTCAAATATAAATGAGATAAATTGTCAAATTTGCATGTGATGATGGGAGTCACAAGGAGCGATGTTCTTGTTTAATTGACTAGTTATGTTATAATTGTTAAGAGCTTAATGGAAGTCACAAGGGGTCCCACCTACTAGTTATTATTTATTTAAAACCCTTATTATGATTATTACTTTTCCCCCTAACTAAAAATTTGGTTGAGTCTTTAGTTAACTTAACTAAAGAGGTGGTCCAACTACCTCAACCAATTCTTATTTGCTTAAAGGCAAAAGGAAAGGGAGGAACAAAGAGGGATAGAAAGAGAAGCATATTAAGGTTTTCTCTTTGAGTTTATGTTGATATAGTTTAGTTTTCATTCATTCCTTAATTTATCACAAGCCTAATTCTTTTTTATGATAGCAAGGTCCTATTGTAGATAGCAACATTTAGGGTTGAATTACATCATTCAGACACTTTTTTTTCAGAGGTGTTGATCTATCTTTGATACTCAGTGTAGACTTGTCTGTTTGTGAATTAGTTTTCATGATTGACAAAGGCTATTGTGCATAGTCGAGTGGGAAACAATCTGTGGAAAGCTAATCCATCGTTTAGAGTTCAGTTTTGATTTTCTGTTAGAGGTCCTTTTGTATGTTCCATCAGGGATGTCTAAGATTGACTTTGGTCTGAAATTTCTGTATGATATTTTGTAAATAAAATGACTCTTTGGTGAATTGGAATGAAATAAAGGATTTCTTTATGTCTCATCTATCTTGCTTATCATATCGTTGTCTTACTTCTATCTGTACACTTGTTTTCAACAACTATTATATTCAGAAAATCATATTAAAATGAATTTTTTAACAAGCTTTTATTTGTGAAAAAGACTAGCCTAAGCACTTGTAATTAATACTTGTGAGTTAGGATTTTATTTTTGATGGCTATAAACCTAGGGTGACATTCCCATCTAGTTTTCTTTAGCCAAGAAAAATATGAAAATGCTTGATTAAGATTACTTCATATCTTTTCTTCAACATCCATTTGGTGGGAGGAATTTAGGAATGTGAAAGGAATCCATGAGAAGGACTTGTCATGGAAAAAATTTGAGAAATACTTTAAGAATAAGTACCTATCAGAGAAATAATTTGATGTGAATACCAAGGATTTATATGGACTCAAGTTAGGACAACTCACAATAGATGAATATATCAACTAAATTCTTGAGTTGATAAGGTATGTACCCTACATAAAGGATGAAAAAGTAAATATGAAACGATTTATTAGTGGATTACCTCATTCCTTCCGAGACAGAATTGAGTTTGGTGAGCCATATAAATTAGAGCACACTATCTGAAAGGCAAGGTATTGCTATGAGAATTTCAAGAATAAGACAGAACCTCGTGAGGACTAGAAGAACAAAAGTATCTTGGGATTCTAGAAGAAGGAGTTCAAACCCTCAATATTTAAGAACCATGGAAAAGGTTCTAAGATGAGCCTTCCTACTAAAAGTGTGTATCAGCAAAATTCCCCCTTTCAGAGTGGAAATAAACCCTTTGGAGCAGCCTAAGGTAAGACTGGTAACACAAAGAGAAAACCCTTGAAATGTTGGGTTTGTGGAGAAGAACATATGTTGAGGGACTTCCCATATAGGAAATAGAACAATAGGAGGGTCTACAATGTCGAAGAGGCTACCACAATCAATGACATGGCTAGGATCATGCCACAAATTTATGCATCCTTAGATAATAGACAAACTCACCACCAAGCTTCAGTGGTGGAGATGGAAGGTATGATTTCCAACCATCTAGTTTCCAGTTTAATTA
The DNA here is from genome assembly GCA_032191745.1 of Picea mariana. Classification (NCBI taxonomy): domain Eukaryota; kingdom Viridiplantae; phylum Streptophyta; class Pinopsida; order Pinales; family Pinaceae; genus Picea; species Picea mariana. The sequence goes on along the minus strand of JASDQU010170896.1, from coordinate 6,282 downwards.
AACCTGGTTCTAATTTGAGTTATGTTTCCCATGAAACTGTTGAGAAATATAAATTGAAACAAGTTAAACATGTTAAATCATGGCCGGTACAACTAGCCACTGGAACCAAAGGAAAATTAACAGAGGTCATACCATCATGCCAATTCATTATGAATGGATTCCCTACCCAAGCAACCCTAAACATACTCCCCTTAGGATCATATGATTGTTCATTAGCATGGACTGGTTGGCCACCCATAAAACCAAGTTGGACCTTTACAATAAAACTTTGGAGTGTAAAGATGAAGAAGGAAGGCAGATAACCCTACAAGGGATTCAAAATCATGTCTCAGCGAGACAAATATCATCCCTTAAAGTAAAGAAATATTGCAGAAAAGGATTCCATTTTTATGCAATACAAGTGTTGGACTCTATTGAGAACAACAAACCAATCCTAGAGGACCATCCCATATTAAGAGAGTATAGAGATTTATTTCCATAAGAGGTACCAGGTCTACCTCTAAGAAGAGATAGTGACATTTCAATAGAACTTGCACCAAGAATAGTGTTGATTTATAGAACACCCTATAGAATGAGTACACCAGAGCTAGTTGAGCTCAAACTACAGCTAAAGGAGATGGTGGACAATGGCTATATTTTTCCTAGTGTGTCTCCATGGGGATCACCAGCCTTGTTTGTGAAAAATAAGGATGGAACACTCAGGTTGCACATGAACTATAAACAACTCAATAAGATGACCATTAAGAATAAGTATTCCTTGCCAAGGATCAATGACTTGTTTGACCAATTAAGGGGTGATACAATTTTCTCCAAGATTGAGTTGAGGTCTAGATACCATCAAGTTTGAATTAAGGATGAATACATCCATTAACATACTTTAGGACAAGATATGGTCACTACGAATTTGTGGTGGTGCCATTTGGGCAAACCAATGCATCAACCACTTTTATGTGCTTAATGAATAATGTACTCAGTAAGTTCTTGGATAGATTTGTATTGGTTTTCATTGATGATATCCTAATCTATTATAAGAATGGGGAATAACATGAAGAAGATCTCAAATTAGTGCTTCAAGTGTTGAGAGAACATAAGCTCTATGCTAAGTTTAGTAAGTGTGACGTTTTTCCAGAAACAAGTCCATTTCTTAGGCCATGTCATTTCTGAAGAAGGAGTGGAAGTTGATCCTGACAAGATCAAAGCCATTATGGAATGGCCTACCAAAAATAATGTATCTGATATCATATCCTTTATGGGCCTAGAAGGATACTATAGAAGGTTCATAAAGAGATTTTCCAAGATTGGTTGCCCAATCATCTCCCTTTAGAAAATGGGATTTAAATTCATTTGGACATTAGAATGTGAAGAGAGATTCCAAGAGTTGAAATACCTTCTAACCCATGCACCTGTGTTGAAGATTGTAGACCCAAACAAGGACTTCCTTCTGTGTACAAATGCCTAGAAGGAAGGGCTCAGAGGAGTCCTTATGCAAGAAGGACATGTAATTTTCTATGAATCTAGAAAATTGAGTGAGAATGAAATCAATTATGTGACCCATGATCTAGAAATGGTTGCCATAGTAAATGGTTTAAAAATGTGGAGGCATTACCTCCTAGGTAGAATATTTGTTCTTATGACAGACCATAGTGGGTTGATATATCTATTTGATCAACCAAATCTCAATGCTAAACAAGCTAGATGGATGGCTCTCTTTAGTGAGTTTGATTTTGAAATCAAACATATCAAAGGAAATGAAAATAGGGTGGTTTATGTGCTTATAAGAAGTATGAAAGTGATTCACATGGTAGTTGTAAGAACCTGTGAAACAGATGTCAGGGTGTTGGAGAAATTTCTATTTTCGGCACACTAGTTCAGTGGGAGTTATGCATGCATTCCTAAGAAAAGCTCACTGCAGCTCATTGCCTCTTCTCTTTTCTTAATTATAGGATGTCATTTCCTGTATGAGTGAATATCATTCACTCATTGAATAGATTACAATATACATTGACTCTCACTCTTCATATTGTATCTCTCTTCCTTTTCTTGATAACCTTTCTTTTTGTATGCCTTAGGTAGGTCTCCTGTGTAGGTTTCCATGAAACACTGACATGGTATCAGAGTCGAGTTGCTTGCCACTTGGAGAAACCCATAAAATCTAGAGAATATCGAAAGAGGATTTAATTATTGAGTAAACCTAGTTTCCTCCATAGTCATAGCCTATCTCTATCGAAATGTGTGACAATTGGAATCGATGTAGTCTATCCATTGCTAGGGTGTGACGGTCAAAATCAATATTATGAAACTTTATTTTTTAGGAATTGATGCATCCTATCCATTGCTAGTGTGTGACATAGTCGCATTGTATCCTTCACTAGCGTGCGACATTCTCTTAGTCTTCCCATTGTCAGGGTGGGACACTCTAGAAAATTGGTTTTCTGCAATAAAATAGCCATATCGTGAAATCCACAATCTAGGTTAGGCTGAAATTTTTACCAGAGATGTATGACATAGGGATACTCATGCTCACCAAAAATATCCAAAACCCACATTGTATTTTAAGAGATATATCTATTTTATCATATCTATAGATGCAATAGAACCGTCAAACATATCTCAGAATCCACGATCTAGGTGTCCAGGATCTTTTTAGAATCAATAGAAGGGATAGAGATGATGCAAATTATTCAATAAATTTTGTTGATAATACTCACACCATACAAACATTTTTAATGGAAGTCGAAGGCCACATTCCAACTCAAAAGAAAAGGATTGTACAATTTGATGATGGTGACCGAAAGAAAACCTACATCAGTGCTTGAGAAGACCAGATGGGCGAACCGTAAGGATGAGGCCATAGGAATACTTCTTGAGTTAATCTCCATTGATTTATGGTTTCATGTTACAACATGCAAGACTCCAAACGAGATATGGACCACCTTGGAAGGGATCTTTGGAAAGCAAGATGATATGCGAGGTCATATGCTTGAGGTAGAGTTGAATACCTTAGACCCTAAAAGTTTTGATAATATATAGGATTTCTTTACTAAATTTAAATCGTTGATATTGAGCTTGGGTGAATTTGGTATTGACAAGTCTACATAAGAGAAATAACTTATTCTAACAATCTTGGCTAATCTAGTACCATAATACATTGTATATGTCTCCAATTTCCATTCTCGCAGATGTCTTTTGGAAGAAAATTGGAAAATTCCTACGATGGCTCAATTCATTGAGTCTATCACACGAGAGCAGATAAAACACATACAGATGGGCCTCATGAAAGATCCCAAAGAACATGCACTCACCATGAATGATGGAAAAGGATCATCCAAACATAATGGGAAGGAGAAATAAAACAAGGAGGGATATTCCAAACCCTTTAATGATTCTTCAAGTTCCAAAGACTCTTCAGATTCCAAGAAGAGAAGAAGGCAAAGCAATGCACTTACTACAATAAACTGAATCATGAAGAATCCACATGCATGAAGAAACATATCAATCTTATGGCATAAGCACTTCAACAGAACATGTTAAGCCCTAATATTGGATCATTACCCCTTAATTGGGGCATATTAGATTAGTAATGTTATTATATTTATGTCAGATTTAGGCCATTAGTTGTAATTATATCTCCTAGTCTCCTATATATACCAAGGAGACATTTTCATTTTGAATCATCTTGTACTTGAACATTTAAGTGGGGTAAAAGGAGGTTTTCCCCTTGCAGAGGCTTATTATCTGAAATTGTCTCTTTTTCAAGGCATTGAGTACTTTGTCTGAGGATTTTCTATGCTATAATGATATTTGGTTCTTAACATATGGTATCAAAGCTCAAGGTCTTGGGGTTTCGCTGCTACATCTGAGACACCTTGGCATTTTAACTATAAAATTTTTTCTACAATGTTTTAGAAGGAACAAGTTGGATGATATTTATCAGATGGAGCAAGGTACGTTCGACTCAAAATTCAGCTCCTGAGGCCTCATACGTTAGTAGATACAACCTGTACAAGATAGGGTTCTGGAATCGTCTTGAACTGTGTCATTGTGGAATTTTCATTATAAGAACATTTCTGTAACGTTTCAGACCCTGAGATCTAGAGGATATTTACAGAAATTAGTAAGGTATCTTTGGTAAAAGGTTTATCTTCTGGGTCATCATAAAATTTTAGATATAGCTTGTGTAAGATAGGGTATCTGACTAGTCCTATTGACTAGTCTTAAGAAGGTGTTCCAGGTAAAACAATCATAACTTCTTCCTAGAGTATCCAAATTGTGTGGGAGTGGTTGCATTGGATTGTGGACAGTCTATATTATATTTGATGTAAGTTTCAGAATTTATATCAATTATTTTGTGCGGGGCACACTATACAAGTGAGATCTCCTGGAAAGGCCAAAAATCGGCAAGTTGTGGGGAAGTTACCATAAATTCCATTTGGCACATCCAATTTTGATTAGACCTGTTATCCATAATTTTGGTCATCATGATGATGTAATGATGATGGAGAAATCAAGCTCTTCACTAAAACACTTTCCTGAGAAAAGTTACCTTTGTCTCTTTCCAGAAATCATATTTTTAAGGGAGGTTCGCAGGCTACCTATATATTTGCCTGTGATAATGCATGATTCTCGCAGACTGCATTAAGCTGGGGTGCGAGAAGTTCACACTGTACCTAACTATCAGGGTGTGAACATCTTCTAAAGGAAGGAAAAAGATAAATTCTTGAACCTTCTAGAAGGGAATCTTCTAAAATGATGAGTTGGCATTCAAATGGTTATCTAAGTACTGGTTTTCCTGATATCTTGGGATCATTCCTATCGAAGTAACTAATCTATTCTCTCCTATATATTGAGGGGAATGCCCATGGAAAAGGTTAGAAGAAAACTAGCAAGAGATTGATTGGAGAATTAGTGGAAGATTGTATGAAGGACTGATGCTACAGCAGCTAGAGACACCAGCAAGGTTATCAAAAGTGGTTGATTTTATTCATGCATGAGCAAGTGTGTGTGTCAGAGCTAGAAGCCATCAAAAGGAGGCTTGCAACATCAAGGCTTAGGTTGTAAGTGTTGTTGTCTATCAATATAATATAGTAATGTGTCCCTTTCCCATAAAGTTGATTTCACTTTATTACATAACTCCTTGATCATATGTATAGATTAACTATTGAATATATTGAGTTGTTTTCACTTCAATTGGTTTGAGCTGTCTTGGTCTGGACTGTGCAAGAGCATTGGAGCGAAATTGGTACAAAAAATACACAAGGAAGCGATCATACGGTATGTTCATGATTCTTGCCTCCTAGTTCATTCAATAGTTAAAATCTAGGGAAAGAGTATCATTCTATCCTGTTTTGTTCTAGATCCAGGTGGATCTAGGGAGATCGG
>JASDQU010170894.1:3104-14245 GCA_032191745.1 Picea mariana | reverse complement strand
TTTCAAATCTGTCGTTTCAAAAACCCTAGTCACATTTTGACCACATATGCCACATGGAGAAGTGCATCGTTGATATTTATTTACTTGCTTTGTTGGTTGGTGCACATATGGAAACTTATCTCATGGTCAACCAACCACCCACTCATCTAGAGGAGGCATCCCACCTTGTGCTATTCTTGGAGGGCGTTGCATAACCACGACTCCATTCTTTTATTATTATTGACTTGTCTCATAGAGTTGGTTACATGAGAGCATTATTGTCATGGTTTCCTTGGATATTTTATTGTTTCTTCTTGGAGAAGAATGCAGATCTCAACAACTCATTGCTACTTTTAGTAAGAAGGCTATTGAGAAGGATATTTTATTGTTATTCCTTGGAGAACTAATGGATCTAAGAAAACAAATACTTATTTATTGTTGAAGAGATAGAGTTGAAACCTATATAAGGGTTTTCTCTCTCCATTTGATGGAGGGTTGGATTTGGGGAGCTCTCCCCCTTATTATTTTTATAAACATATAAGAAATCTTGTAAACATAATTAGAAACAAACTCCGTGAACTCATGTAAAAGATATACTTTTATTACAATGAAGTCATTTGATACAACAAGGTTGATCCCCTTTTATGTCAATGACTAAGTAGTTATGCTACCATTACAATGTAACTTCCTTATTTAAATATTATCTAACTATTATTTTATTAGTCACTTATATGAACATGACTTTATTACATAGTAAACCTTAACGACAGTACACCAACTTGTGTCAACCTGTATATGTTGATCGTAGTGCAAGTGCAGAAATTAAGGATGGAGATGGACCATCTCCAGAAGCTTCTAGACTTTTGGGGTAGGGTCTCCTGTACCATGAGCAGGAAGCCACCTATCCCCTCTTGAAACCACATTAGCAGGATTCTATAAAGGCAACAACAGGCCCCACTATCAGGCCAACAAACAACTGCATAAGAAGCACAAGCTCAGGAGTAGTTGGTCCCCTGCCTCACCTCATGATGACAAAGAGACCCCAACACTAACCCTAGCCTTTGAAGCCTCCCACTGATGGTTGGGAACTTGTGCAAGCGATAGATGTCTATCCCTCAGTCACCGGTTAGGGTCCTAACTGGTATGATCATGAACAACCTCCTCCTAACACTAGCATGATTACTTCTTAGGTTATATATGGTAAAGTTATGGTCCTTTTTATTTCCTTTATGACTCTTTGGACCATGGACTTTTAGTTAGCCAATGTATCATTGCAGGTGTTTTGGCTTAAGCCAGCGTGCATTTTTTGAGTTTTTGTTAGCTTTTACTTGTGCTTGCAGAGGTTGTTGTATTAAAACTATGTACAGTCTATTTATACTAATAGATAAATGAATCTTTAATTCAAAAAAATGAACTGTGCACAATTTTCCGAAAGGAAGAAACAATGAAACATGTTTTTTGGAGTTGTAGAGTTGCTTAAGCTTTATGGAAATGGGTCATTTTAAAATACACATCTTTTAGTTGGGCCTTTGGGCTAGAAAGGGGCAATTTTGGGAAAGTTATAGATGGTGAAACAATGCAGCAAGAAAATTTTGGGCACTATCTAGTTAGCAAGGGTCACTTTCCTATAGAAGAGAAGGTCTAGAGTAGCTTTTAATGATGATTCAAAGAATTTTTCACTTGGAGAGTTGAAAGCATTTAAAGTTGATGTAGTGGCATAAATAATAGCTAGAATGAACATGTATGGAAAATATGTAGATTTTATGACAACAGATGTTAAGGTGGACGCTTTGGCTCTATAAGCCTATGTTTGAGACAGGAATTCAATTGTAGTACCATCTAGCTAGCTTATTGTCTTATTGATGTATCTATATTTTTCTTATAATGTGGTATAAAAGGCATGTTTTTCTACTTTTACAAGATAAAAGTATTTAACCATGGAAAAATAGATCAAACCTTAAGATAGTGAATATCGCTCCCACAAATACCAATAGCTTTCATTTGTATTCTTACATCTTCATCACCTATGATATGCAAAACACCCATAGCGTAAAATTAAAATATTGAAGAAAATGGAGGTAGATAAATGAAAATTTAAACTACGAGAGTGCACATTATTTTTTTTCACTATTTAGTGAACTTGGTGTTCTAAAATTGTAATGTATAAAACATAGAAAAAGAGTGATCCACACCTTATTTTCAAATTAAAAGCATGAACTAGTCAAAAGAAAAGGCATATCAAACAAATAAAATAGAAAATGGATGTTGAAATAGCAATCAAAAGTGAATTAATGAAAGGGAAGCATGAACAAAAATGCTTTTACAAGATAGCATTTACCAGATTGTAAGGATGAACATATATACAAAATAGCAAACATCTGTAAAAACCTTCAACCCAAAAGTCACATAGATCACTTGGGAATTTAAGACAAAGGCACCAAAATGAAGAAGATCATTGGCACAATGTAATGAACAATAATTACAATAAAGCATGATAAACATGCATACACACAATTGTTGAGATTTATAAGAGTCAATAGAAGAATCGATGGAACCAAATCTCACCCAAATTCTAAAATAGCCTCCTCAAAAGTGCGCTAGAGAGAGGTAGGCCTAGTGAGCTTGAGAGAGAGTGCAAAAGCCAAGCACAAGTGCTAAAACATAAATGCACAAGTGCTACTAAGAGAAAGATGCCAGTCACAAGAGAGAACTCCAAAATTAAGTGTCCTTAGCCTTATAACAATTTGTATTTCAAATCAAAAAGATCACAAGATGAGATAGCACAAATGAGAGCTTGAGTTGTGTATTTAAATTTCATACACAACTCAGGTGAGGTGTCCCTTCAAGAAGGGAGGCATCGCTTCAAAAGGGGGTTACGGTCCCACAAAACAAAGGCACACACCCCAAGGGGGTTATTGAGCCTATTACCCCCTCTCACCCAGGGGTAACTAGAGGAGATCGTGTCTCATGGTCCACATTGCAGATAGTGATCCCAATGAGATCACTATCTTCTTCTTGAGCTATAGGGTTAATGGCACAAAAGTTGCCCATTGTTTCATCTAAATACATTCTCTCGTCCATAGAACTTTGGGGGGGCTCGACTTGATCACTTCTAGAACACTAGCTATCAAGTAAGAAGGCTGTTGTAGTAAAATTGCAGCAATAAACAATGGTTATACCAGCCAAGTATGTTTTGTAACAGCAGCAAGAAATCAGCCTTCAAAATTAGTGAATAAAATATTAAAATATAGACCTTAACAAATGGAATAAGATCCAAGTGTCTAACAATGATTTCAGCCTTCTTAAACCACAATATATGTAAGTTATCAGCAATCTAATCAAGCCCTAATGGCTGTAGCAAACATTTATAACAGCAGCAACAATTTCACTTAGTTTTCCAAGCGTTGAGTTAGTTTGGGGGTTGGTTGAGAATCTAATGACTAGGTCGCTTTGAGAGAGAGAGAGAGAGTTAAGGTTTTTATATCGCTTTAAGAGCTCAAGACTAGTGCCTATTATCCCCTAGCCTAGGGATAACTAAGGAGATCGTGTCTCGAGGCCCACAGGTTCCAGACATGGAGTACCAAGAGCCGGACGACCTAAGCATAGCCTCGGAGGGCCCCTCTTTTCTTCAAGTAGAGTCCACATATCGCCAGCAGCAACGTCCATCACACTAGCCTGGTCCTGAAGTGCCAATGGGTCTTGCTCCATGAGGTACTGAGTCCGGGTATCATGGTATGTATCACTCTGATTTTTGAAGCACTTGAACATGTTGTATTGAATCCTTCTTCATTTCATGACATTTGCTTCAAAATTATGCTCTTTTCCTTGTTCAAACCTGGGAGGGTGACACAATGCCGTAGTAAGTTGATTTCCCTTTAGGATGGGTTGTCACTGGGTGGATCTTTGAAGAGTCATCATCTGTTTCCCCCATACTTACCACTTTCCATATTTATTCCTTCCATCTCCCCTTTCTTTTTGGGTATTGGAATTGGCTACACTAGGAAGGGTTGTACCTTACCTCTTGGGAAGAAAGGGCTAAAGGCCCATAGGGTAAAAGTAGTTGGCAAGAGTTAAAAGCCAATTTTGAAAACCTTCGAGATGCTTTGCCCAAGGATCCTCAAGAAAGCAGTGAAAAGATTCTCAGTAAGAAAAGGGGACCCACAAGATAACATGAACACTAAAGGTACTAGTTTATGGATAGGAGGTCTCATCACGAGCCAGCCTATTATGACCATGGACATGTAGCGGTATGACGTTACCACCTATCTGGTCACCAAACCAAGGTAGTGGCTCTTGGTGGTGTTATCCCCTAGCCCAGGGATACCTAAGGAGATCACATCTCGAGGCCCACAGGTCTTAAACATGGAGTACTAAGAACCAGACGACTTGAGCATGGCCCTGGAGGGCCCCTCTTTTCTTCAGTGTAGTCCACGTATCACCAGCAGTAGTATCCATCACACCAGCCTGGTCCTGAAGTAGCGATAAGTCTTGCTCCATGAGGTAATGAGTCTGGCTATCATGGCATGTATTACTTTGATTTTTGAAGCACTTGAACATGTTGTATTGAATTCTTCTTTATTTCATGACATTTGCTTGGAAATTATACTCTTTGCCTCGTTCATACCTGGAAGGGTGACATGGTTCCCTAGTAAGTTGATTTTCCTTTAGGATGGGTTGCGACTGCGTGGATCTGTTAAAAGTCATCGTCCGTTCCCTCCATACTTACCACTTTCCATCTTTATTCCTTCCATCTCCCCTATCCTTGTTTGGGCATTGGGATTGGCTACACTAGGAAGGGTTGTACCTTACCTTGTGGGAAGAAGGGGTTGAAGGCCCAGAGGGTAAAAGTAGANAAGGTACTAGTTGATGGATAGGAGGTCTCATCATGAGCCGACCTATTATGACCATGGGCATGTAGCGGTATAACACTACCACCTATCTAATCACCAAGCCAGGGTAGTGGCTCTTGGTGGCATAGCCAAGAGAAAGGGGGTCTCATCACGAGCCAACCTTCTCATTTCCGTGAAATGTTTTTGGATAACGCTGAGTCATCAAGCCAAGACAGTGGCCTTCAACTATTTCCTTGGAAGCACAAGAGAAAAAGATCAAAATAAATAAAGCTAAGAATAAAAGGCAATGAATGGGCTAGGAAACAATTGCATTCAGGACAAGGTGCAACTCGCCCTCTACAAAGGCACCCACAGGTAAGATTTTACATTTCCTTGTTATCACATGCACCCCAAGCCCAAATACTTACCCCATGCCACCTCATACACTTACATGACTTGGACTAGACTCCACCTGAGAAACACCCCAAACTTAAGAGAGGTTAGCCCAATAGGACGCCTTGAGACCCTCTCCAAACCTAACTTGTCAAATTGCATAACGTCTTTGAGCATTTGTTTGGGGTTGTTGACCACCTATTTCAACTAGGGGGTCAACTCCATGTGCCATGAAGCTGTGTACCTGATGGTGCAACAAATTTGAAGACTTTCTAGTTCTACAAGACAATTTTTGCCCCCAGCACTTCTTTTTGTAATTGGAATTTCCGCTCCCCTGCGTGGGATAATATTGTAATGGGTCAGCATGGATCATATTGTAAGTTAATTGCCTAGGACTTTATCATTAGGTAAGTCCTTTCATCGAGTGTTTTTTTTCCTCGGGTAATTGATTTGGCCTAACCAGTTGTTGACCGCCTATTCAACTAGGGGGTCAACTCCATGTACCATGAAGATATGCATCATCAAATGCTACCAAGTCAAAGACTATTTGGTTCTATAAGGTTGTGTTGGCCTTCAACATGTATTTTTGTAAATGGAATTTTCGCTCCCCTACGTGGGATAATAATGTAATAGGTCTGCATGGATCATAGTTAGGTCAGTTACCTTAGGACTTCACCATTAGAGGAGTCTGTTTCACTGAGTGTTTTTTTTTCTCAGGTTATTAATTTGGCTTAACAAGCCTTATTAATTTCCCTTGAGTTTTTCACTCCCACAAATAATTCCTCCAAAGTGGTGAAAGGCGTTCTAATGGTTTCGTCCTCTGGTAGCTAGTGTTTAGGAATGATGTAAATGACCATGTAAGACATCTCTCAAAGTTTTGCAGAATTTCGTCGAGTCTAGATAGGTTTTTTTTAATTTATTAAAATTGTCTAAGGTTGAATAATTTTAATTGACTAATTTTAATTATTTTTGATAAAAAATGTAAAAACTAGGTCCTTGGGCTTTTGCTAGGGGTATTTGTGCTCAAAAGAAATGGAATGAGACCCCCTACACCCTTGGACCAAGTTTAAGCTCGTTTGGACAACTTTTGCTAGGTGTTTGTCCATAGGGAGTCCAAGTCAGTCAAAACAACAATTTTAATTGCTAAGCTTGACATAGTAAAAATGTCAATTTTTGTAATTATGAGCAAATTGAGTAAAGTAAAGGTGGGAAATGATTAGTAAACCCTTTCCTAGCCTACCCAAACCCCTTTATAACATTCACTCACCCCCTAGACACTTTACCAACTTAAACCCATTCGCCCCCCTAGGGGATTTGCGCCCCCCTCTCGTGAGAAAACCTTAGAAAGTTCATTTGATTGAGTTATGGGCCCCTCTCTCGATAGGTGCGCCCTTCTTAGCCTACCACCTCACCTTTTAGCATAGTCCCACACCCTCCCACTCATTCCACCTCACCAATCCATGTCAAAACCCTAAGTGGTGCACCCCTCTCCTTGGGATCTTCTCCTTTGCTTGATGTTTGACACTTGGATCTCATCCAAGAGGGGTCACTTTGCTTCTCCAAGTATAAATGAAGGCCCTCTCACCCTCATTTCCACACCATCTCTTGAGCTATTGTTATGCTACCAAATTCTCTCCCCAACTTCTCATCTTTCCACCTTGCTTTCACTCTTTGTGCTCTCACTCTTTGAGAGGAATTTGTAGCAATTAGTTGCTGCAAGTTCCTACTTGGTTAATAAGAAAGGCTTTGGAAGATTTTGAAGTATAAAGATTTGTCTTGGTGCTTCCATTCATTTGAGGTGACATTGTTTCTTTGAGCATTTTATGAAATATTGAGTAGATTTCCTAGGTAAACTAGTTTGCTTGGATAGGTTTTGCAATAGTGTAGTTGTTGATCTAAGTGAGTTGAATGGTTGATGATATAAATTAGTTTATGTTATTGGTCTATTTCACTCACATTTGCTCCTATCTTATATTTTGCTTCAATAGTTGCAGGTTATCTCAAGGGATTTGTAAGGCTAGCTTCAAGCTAGAAGTTACTTTCATAGCCTACTTGAGCCTCTTAGTTTTTCTCTTTTCATTTTCTGTCCATTTCATATTCAAATTTTGGTATTGCTAACACTCGAGGATAGGTCATTTCATTATCTATACTTGTTGATTTTTTATGCAGAAAATTTTTGTGTAAAAACAAAAATTTTCTTAACATTGTTGTGTGTTTGCAGCATTTCCAGCAAGCAATAGCTTGTTGTTTTTTGCAGGTTCTCGCTAGATTAAGGAGAAGTGTTGCATAATTTCAGCCATAAAACACACAAAAAACGCTCCTATTGGTTGGGTAACATTTCCCAACCTCTCTTTCTTCATTCTAGCATTGTAGCAAGTCCAAAGGGGGTCCCCAAGAGACTTGCATTCTTGTATTTAATTTTCTGTTATTGTATTTTAGTTTTATTGCCTACATCTTGGTGTGAGTTTGGCTAAGCCAACCCCCAAAATCGTAAGGCTAGGATCATTCCTTAATTTTCTGCAATTTTAATTTTTGCCCCAATTGTCATTAGGACAAGGTTGTGTGGCTAGGTTGTTTTAGATGTTATTTATTTTCCAACCCTCTTTGGCACAACATAGGAAGGCTTGCCTCCACCTTGTGTCATTGTAAGTGGTTTGTTATTTTACTTTCTTTCTTTCAAATCATTTACTTTCTAATTTTTTCCTACACCTTGGAGTGAAGTTGGCCTAGCCAACCCCCAAAATCGTATGGCTAGTTTAATATTGTGATTCTAATGTGCTTGATGGTTTAAAATTATCTAGAAGTAGAACTCACACATACTAATGCTAGCTTAAGCCCATGGAGGCATAGGATCAATCTTATGCTTTAGATCTCTCTCTTTTTGCAAGCTATATTCTTCAAGTACATGTTCTTTAATGCATAGTCTTTCACAAGCACTTAATCTTTAATTTTATTGCAACTATCATGGACACATTGTGAATGGTTCAAGACAACTGAATTTTCCTTTCTTACAAGCTAGTTCTTTACATTCCTTTCAAGCTTTATCTCATGGTTTAGAGCTTCACTTTGGCAAACTTTTAAATTTCGGTTTTGGTACAAATACACACTTTTTGGCAAACAATATCTTGCCTTAACACACTTTTCAACTTAATTTAACCTAGTCCATAGGCATAAAATCAATTAGACTTAATAGGGCACCTTTATTGACCCAACTTTGCCACTTAAACGAGGACTAAAGGAAGCAACAGAAGGTGATAGGCTAGGGATGGTCTCGTGGCGTTGGAGTACTTTTTTCCCTTGGGTTGACCTGTGGAGCTAGGGTAGGCCATGTTTCCGTACTTCTTGAGCACCCAACAACTACTTGGTACAAGAGGGGGGAGTATTGGGTTGACACTTAGTTAGGATTCAACTTTAACTTAATAAATCAAATCCTTAATCCACCTTAAACCTCTAGGCATCAACTTGGTATCTCTCATTTTATGGTTTACACTTAATCTTGCAAGCTTTTCATTTCACATTTACCTTTTATGCAAGTTTATCTTATGTGTGGTGGATTGATCACTAAGTAGTCATAGTTGCGCCCTAGGAGGCTTCCTTTAATCATTTCATTTTTTGTTAAGTGGTGTGTTAATATCTTTGGTTTGATCCTCAAAGAAGTTGTGCATCCTTTGGAGACACTTCCTTGTTGGACTTTGGTAATCTTGTTTGCCATTGAAAGCAGTCACAATAGAGTTGTGCATCCTTTTGGAGACACTCTATTGTTGAGCATGTTGAGCTTGATGTGTTGATAATTGTTTCCCATTTTAGTATCTTTCATTTCCTGCACAATCAAGCAACTTAGTTAATATTTGTATCTTTGTATCTTGGTATCTTTGTATCTATTGCATCTTATGTTTAGTGTAACTTTGGTCTAACTCTTAGATATTCTTATTGTACCTTTTTATTTAGTTGGACTCTTTGTAATCTTTTGTAACACTTGTGTAATCAACCTCCCTCAAACTTTAGTTGACCCCTTGCCCAATCTTAGGCACTAGTCTTAGTTGTCTTAGGAAAGGGCTTGCTTGTCATCTTGAATTGTTGCACATTGCATTGCTTCCTTTGCATCATAGGCTAGATCTTTCCCCCAACCTTATAACTAATTAAAACCAACTCCTAGAACTTAACGCTAATCTCATCTAGTAACTAGGGTCTACCCCCCTTGGCTTCCCTAGGAATAAGCCTAGACAGAAGAGGTTCAAGTCAAAGTGACAGCATGGGCTTTGAACCTAGGTAATGTGCCTCCAAGGACACACTAAGTGAGTAGGACTTAGCTCACATTTGCAAGTGTGTATAAGGACGGCAACATCTTTGGCGCGTTGTCGGGGATAAATCTTTTATCCTTGGTCTAAACGACTTAATTAATTTATTTTTTAAGAACTAAGTAATAAACTTTATTCCCTAATTTTATTTTATTTTTTAACTTGGATTGGTTGTTTTTGTTTGCTTTTCTCTCCAAGTGGCGACTCCATTGAAAAAAAAAATTAGTATACTACAGGGAGCAATCCTTGTAGGTTGCTTGAAAATCTTGGAGAAGAAGCACTCACTAATATCCAATTCTTGTTTCAACTTAATAATTTAACTTTGGTTTTCCTTCTTGTTTTTTGCTTTGTTTGATGCTCTTGTTTGTTTGATAAACTTGGTCATCTGGCAACTCCACTTTAAAATAATTTGACAAAGTATTCTTCGAGTCCTTCTCAAGTCTTACAGAGCCTCAAGGATGCTCGTGGTTGACCAAGGTACTACATGGTTTCCTCAGGGCTTCTTCACAGTATCCTATTCTTTGAAAGACTGGTTGGGCTCGAGCATTCCAACACCATTGCGCACAGAGAACATATGCAAGGGTGTGTATATATATGCATGAGAGTACATGCATATGCCATAGGATTACATCGATAGACACAATGAGTAGGGGCGTCTCTCTCCTCAAGTTAGTACAGAGACATTGAATTATACGTGTGCATAACAATCATAAAGATTTTTTTCCTTTCCTATATACCAGACACACAACTTTACTCATAGGCACACACTCGTATATAAATCTCACAAGACATGAAGTACTCGCAAGCAAGAATGTAAACTCTTCACGCAATTACACATTATGTGCAATTACTGGTATCTCTAGAATACACAATTTGATTTGCAAACCAAATGGTTACATCTAAATATTATGTTGTTCATTTAGACATACACATATTCATATCAATACACAGAGGTAGACGAGAAATTTATCTACAGAAAATTAAGATATGTTGAGTACTACTGTAGAGAGAACCGCTCTCCACCCAACTGTAGACAAGGTTGCGTTAAACTCCACTACAACTAGCCACCCTCGAGCCAGGATACGATGTCACGAGCGGAGTTTTGCAAGATTTTTCTCAGTGAGGCCTGTTATCCCCTAACCTAGGGATAACTAAAAAGATTATGTCTCAAGGCCCACAGGTCCTAGACATGGAGTACCGAGAGCCAGATCGACTTGAGCATGGCCCTGGAGGGCCCATCCTTTCAATCCTCAGCGCCTCCACTTTGTCAGCAGTAGCAGCATCCATCACCTCGGCCTGGTCCTACAGCAGAGATGGTTCTTGCTCCATGAGGTAATGAGTCCGAGTATCATGGTATGTGTCACTCTGATCCTCAAAACCTTTGAATATGTGCATTTAATTCTTTTTGCTTCTAACGAGAGCTTGGGATTTATGCTTTTCCACTTGACCATACCTGCGAGGGAATGACAGGATGCCCTAGTAAGTTGGTTCCCATAGGGTTTGAGTTGCCACTGGGGGGATTCATGAAAGGCCATCGTCTGCTCCCACCATACTTACCACTTTCCATCTTTCTCCTGCTCATCCATCCCATTACACTGGTTCGAGCATTGGGTTGGCCAAATATCTAAGGGTTGTACCTTAC
>JASDQU010170892.1:5555-16283 GCA_032191745.1 Picea mariana | reverse complement strand
GCATGTCATGTCATGGAAAGGAAAGGCAAGGCAAGGAATGGGAAGTCAAGACAAGGAAATACATGGCATGGAAAGGCAAGGCATGACATGACAAGGAAAGGCATGGCATGGCATGACTAGGCAAGGCATGGAATGACATGGAAAGGCAAGGCAAGGCGAGGCAAGGCATGGCAAGGAAAGGAAAGTCAAGGCAATTCAACACAAGGCAATGTAAGGCATGGCATGGCAAGGCAAGGCAAGGCATGGTAAAGCAAGGCAAGGCAAGGCATGGCAAGGTAAGGCAAGGCATCACATGGTATGGCATGGAAAGCAAAGGCATGGCATGACGAGGCAAGGCAAGGCAAGGCAAGACAAGGCAATGCAAGGGAAGGCAAAGAAATGCAAGGAAAGGCAAGGCAAGGCAAGGAAAGGAAAGGAAAGGCTAGGAAAGAAAGGAAAGGAAAGGCAGGGGAAGGCTAGACATAATTCCTTAACAACAATAAAAAGAACCACAAAATACAAGAATACCATAACAAGCATAAAATGAAGCCAAATTTTCAATCATTCGTAAATCTATTTTTTTTTTTTCAATTATTCCTTTTACATACCTATGGTCATTCAAGTAGACCATTGAGATCACTTCTAATACAGATGGTCTCCTTTAACTTATTGTACTCAAAGTAAGGTAAGAAGTATCGTACCTTTGATGAGTTCATACCATGCATTGTTTGTATTTGAAGGTTTGTACCAACACCCAAGTTCATAAAGTGGTATACAACTTCACTTGGTATATAATCTTGAAATACGTAACCACCTTTCTTTCGTGTTCTTTAATCTTATGTCAGATATTTTCTTTTAATAACCATCGACCCAATAAAAAATTCAATGCCTTCGGGGTCTATTATTGATCACATGAGAGTCTTATTTCCCTCTAAGCAATGTGCCAACCAATAACCAATGCCCCATTCATTAACTCTTGGGGAAACCAATTTGTATATGTGCCCTGCAAAAAATGAAGTGCCAACACATGAGTCCACTAAATGGCCAAATCATAAAACAATGCTGCTATCAAAATTTAATAGAAGGTTTCACCGAACCTAGAAGTATGATGATGCAGGAGTATCTTTTCACCTTGACAGATGTGCCAACAAGCCAACATGTCAGCACGCATTTGGAGATAGGGAGTGGCACCGACACTCTCATTTTCATAATTCGAAATATAAAGTTATGTAAATTTATGTGTAAGGTCGATAAAAGCCAAAGCCATGCCTTTAGACATGTGTGGATGGGTTCATAAAAGTAATTGATTGTAAGCATGCCTAGACCTAAGTTAGGTTTGGATCTTCGTTCCTTGTAATGAGTCATAGGGATAAGGTGTCTTAACTAAGAAGACGATGGCACTAAGGCGGTGGAGAGGATAAGCTCAAGGAGCCCTCTTGTAAAAAGAAAGAAGAGACCATAGTTAGGGTTAGAGAATGAAGAATTAGAACAACGATAGAGTAGTGAGAGAGAAGAATATTTTTATTTTAAGTTCAGGATAGGAGTAGGAGAAGGGGATGAGACTCTGTGATAGTCCAGTCTTGTACACAGTTGTAAACAAACATTGATATTAATAAAAATAAAAACAGTTTTTCCTACATATGATGTCTATTCATGTTATCTATGGTCTTTGAATGATATCTGTGTATGTTCATATATGTTGTAGATGTATATGTTAGTTTTCATTTGCAGGATTAAGATAGGCTTCTTAATCTTCAAGAGTTGTTGAATTATTTATGGGTTCTTTAGGCTATGAAAGGAGTTCACAACAGAGTCTTGAAACCCTATAAGCCGATACAAAGAGTTCACATCTGAATTCTAGGTTGGATTCAGGAAGAACGTGCCAGGAGGGTACACCAGAAGAATCATAAACTCAAGAAAGAAGCCTCAAGGTTATTGAATACCTTGAAGGGAAAATCTGTGCAGGAGATAGCACAACCAGAGTTATTGAATACTTTTTTTGCTTTGCAAGGTGTGCATTGCGCAGGATAAAGGGAGTTAGCCAGAGAGAAATTTCCTTTCAAAATTTCTATAAGCTCAGGAGGAAGAGAGAAATTAAGCGTCAAAGCAACACTTGTTTCAAGTCTCAAGCTCAGAAAAGATAGCGTGGAACTTTTGTATGCAAAGTGTGCATATTAAGTTCAAGGAGTGCACATAGAGGCGAACTTGTTTCAAGTTCAAAATCTTAGAAAGTATTTTGGAAGACGCGGAAGGGTTGAGTCCCTTAGAGACTGAGTAAGTTAAAATATCAAGGAGAAATAGTGCAAGTTACACGCAGAGTGCAAGGTGTGCGTGCAAGATTTCTTAGAACCCAGGCATTTGTAGTAAGAAATCAAGCTCATAAGGGTTGACACCAAATTATTTGGTAAGATTCATTGAGAGCCTGGACGTACGGTATAAATTCATGGAGGGAGAAGCGTCAATATCCGTGAGCCATTGGATCCAGTAAAAATGCGAGAAAGATAAGGGCCGAGAGTCATTCAACACTCGAAATCTCAGGAGAGATAGAGAGTCGTCGATGTAAGGGAAGATCGGACCGTTGATTTCTTTCGTGGGAAGAAGACATTTAAAGATTGGATAAGATAAAGGGTTAATATCCATGCTGGAGGAACTGAACCATTTTAGACCGTTAGATCTTGGAGAAGTCGTGCACTGATTAGTCACGAGGATCCTTCAGAGATTCGCAAGTCGGAAGAAAAGAGGTAATCCATCCTCGGGAGACGTGAAGGGAAAAGTCCCAAAGTTCCAAGGCACGAAATCTCGAAGTAGATCTCAACCATTGGTTGCAGGGGAGATCTGGACCGTTAATTTGGAAAACAAAGAATCAGGGTTTGGATTTTGGAAGAAAGGTGTGAGCTGATTTTCGAAGTCCTAAAACGCGAAGTCCCGATTCGCAAGAGAAGATCAGGATCGTCGGATCATGGAAGGTCATGAACTGTTGATCTGACATTGGTAGAACTTAGTAGATCAGACTTTGGGGAGACAGAGGTGAACTAATTGTCGAAGTCCCAAAACGCGAAGTTTCGAAGTAGAAGCAGGGGTATGATCTAAGTCGTTGATCATTGGTTAAGGAGAACCATTGATCTTCGCGTGTGGGGACAACTCGCGATATCAAAAATTGGGAGTTGGGAAGTGGATTGTGTTAAAGGTTCTTGAAGGAAAGAATATGATGAGATCATAGTCATTGGTTGTGGATCATTAAGGACCATTGATCTGATCTGAATATTTCACAAGTTTGGATGTCAGGAAATCGTAGAAGAGAAAAGCATGGATAACGTGAACCACGAATTCGCGAAGTCGCAAGGCGCTTAAGGATCTAAGCCCAAGGTCATAGCTCGAGGTCATATGCAGAGAGGTTTAGTGTGAAGAGCTAGCGCCCGAAAACTAAGCAAATCAGAAAGAGCGCTTACAAGGGTCGTGGGTGTCATACAATCCGCGCTAAAGGAAAAACGGGCCTAAGTGAATTGTTTCAAGGGACAAGTAAAGACCCGAAGAACTGTTCCAGTTCAATATTGATCGATCCTAGACTGGGAGGTCACACAGAGCTTTGGGGAGAAGGGGGGACTGGACCAAGTGGTATCATAGCTAAATTTTCATCTGTAGATTTCAGGCGAAAGAGAAAGAGGAGAAAGTCATTATTTTGTTTGCAGATAGCAGACAAGAGGGAGATGGTAAAAGAAGATAAATCTGGTAACTCTAAGTGATATTAGAAGTTCAAATTTTCCTGTAGATAGCAGGTGAGAAGGAGTAGAGTATTGATGTTATGTGAGAAGGTTGTTGCACATGCGCAACAACAAAATTATAAATATCTAGGTGAGTTGTAGGAGAAGATGGAAATGTTCTCAGATGCAGAATGATCCATAGATTTGCCGGGAGGGTAAGTAGAAGGAGAAAATAGCTACTGAAGGTCATGAATGTGGTCGGAGAGAGGGCCACAAGTAGGAAATAAAACTAGATATGGACCTAGATCTCATTGAGATAAGAGAAAGAATGGAACGACTGACATTGAAGATGCAGCAGGAGGCAAAGGTACACTAGAGGTACAAGTGAAATTTGAAGAGGAAAGCAGAATGTCTTGTCTAGAAGTTGATGGCCAGAAAGCAACAAAAAATGTTGAGAAGGTGGCTGAGGCTTGCTGAAAACCTCAATGACAAAGAAGAGGAGATGGTTTACATCAGTGAACCAAAAGTTGGAAAAAGCCCCAATGATGATGAGGAGGAGAGATTAGATAAGGATCTCTTGAACTGTCAGGTGGGCAGTGATGGACTTTCCGATTGCCATGTGGGAAATGAGATGAGATCAGTTGGAGATCTCATAGACTGCTAGGAGAGTAGAAGAGAAAGTTTAGATTTCTAGGAGGGAAATGAGATGAGATCAGTTGATTCTGTAGACTGCCAGGAAAGCATAGGAGAAGTCCCAGATTTCCAGGTGGGCTAGGGAAAAGAGATGAACTTAGATGAGAGTTCACATCAGCAAGGGATGCTAATGGAAGAATATCAGAGGTGTGTTTTGATCATTAGGGAAATTCAAATATTTCTGCCAAATAGTCCAGTAGAGGCTAGTAAAAGTGTTGCACATTAGGAGATGATGAAACATGAATCCAAGAGAGAGGCCATGAAGCCAAATGATTTTAAAGATAATTGTGTATGTGATTCAGGTGCAACAAAGGAAAGACAACCAACAGAGATTGCCAAAGAGGAGAGGAAGGAGAAGAACTGATGTCTGCCCCAACAGAAAAAGAGGATAATTCAGAAGAATTGCTCACTCAATGGAAGCAAGAGTTGAAGATGTTGGAGGATTGGTTGAACAACCCAAAACTAGAAAAGGACTACCATGATGCAGCCATGCAAATAGGAGGAGCATACCAGCCTGGGGATCAGCTAGAGGAAGCTGAAGATATGCCAACAGAGGAGATGATAAAAGTTAATTTGTCAAGAGAGGTGGTTGGACAACAACTCAATGAGGGAACTGCAGAACTGAAATCTGCATCAGAATAGCAAGTTAGTATTACAGAAGAAGAAGATAGTATGAGAGGTCAATATAATCTTCCCTTTCATCAGTATAAGGAGGCGATGCAACAAAATAATTTGCATGAAGGAAAGAGTCAGCCATCAGAGCAGTTGGACAGGGTAATTGAAGAAATTAGGAAGTTGATGTTGAGGTCAGCACAAGAAGCAGTTAGCAAGGAGAAGATGATCAAAGGAGAACCTACCATAATAGCAGAGAAGAAGAAGAAGGAGAAGCAAAAGCAACAACATCAACAAAGCATAGGAGCAGGTAGACATCTCGAAGGAAAATTTTGGGATCCATGTGGATTTCAACAGAGCTGGAGAGCTCATGAGCAGGAGCTCATGAATTTTTCACAGCAGTGGAGTATGATGCAGGAGCATCTTTTCACCTTGACAGATGCGCCAACAAGCCAACACGTCAGCTTGCATTTGGAGATAGGGAGGGGCATCCACCCTCTCGTTTTCAAAATTTGAAATATAAAGTTATGTAAATTTATGTGTAAGGTTGATAAAATCCAAAGCCATGCCTTTAGACAGGTGTGGATGGGTTCATCAAAGTAATTGATTGTAAGCACGTCTATACCTGAGTCAGGTCTGGATCTTTGTTCCTTGTAATGAGTCATAGGGATAAGGTGTCTTAACTAAGACGATGATGGCACTAAGGCGGTGGAGAGGATAAGCTCGAGGAGCCCTCTTGTAAAAAGAAAGAAGAGACCAAAGTTATGGGTTAGAGAATGAAGAATTAGAATAGTGATAGAGTAGTGAGAGAGAAGAAGGTTTTTTTTTAAGTTCAGGATAGGAGTAGGAGAAGGGGTTGAGACTTTGTGATAGTCCAGTATTGTACACAGTTGTAAACAGACATTGATCTTAATACAAAGAAAAGCATTTTTTCCTGCATATGATGTCTATTCATGTTATTTGTGGTCTTTGAATGATATCTGTGTATGTTCATATATGTTGTAGATGTATATGTTAGTTTTCATCTGCAGGATTAAAATAGACTTTTTAATATTTGAGAGTTGTTGAGTTATTTCTAGGTTCTTTAGGCTATGCAAGGAGTGCACAACATAGTCTTGAAACTCTGTAAGCTGGTGCAAAGAGTGCACATCTAAATTCTAGGTTGGATTCAGGAAGAACGTGCCAGGAGGGTACACCAGAAGCATCATAAAATCAAGAAAGAAGCCTCAAGGTTGTTGAATACCTTGAAGGGAAAATCTGTGCAGGAGATAGCACAGCCAGAGTTACTGAATACTCTGTTTGCTTTGCAAGGTGTGCATTGTGCAGGATAAAGGGAGTTAGCCAGGGAGAAATTTCCTTTCATAAGTTCTATAATCTCAGGAGGAAGAGAGAAATTAAGCGTCAAAGAAAACTTGTTTCAAGTCTCAAGCTCAGAAGAGATAGCGTTGGACTTTTGTATGCAGAGTGTGCATATTAAGTGCAAGGAGTACACGTAGAGGCAAACTTGTTTCAAGTTAAAAATCTCATAAAGTCTTTTGGAAGACGCAGAAGGGTTGAGTCCCTTAGAGACTGAGTAAGTTAAAAGCTCAAGGAGAAATAATGCAAGTTACACGCAGAGCGCAAGGTGTGCGTGCAGGATTTCTTAGAACCCAAGTGTTTGTAGTAAGAAATCAAGATCAGAAGGGTTGATGCCAAATTATTTGGTAAGGAGTCATTGAGAGCCTAGACGGACAGTAGAAATTATTGGAGGGAGAAGCATTGATATCCGTGGGTCGTTGGATCCAGTAAAACTGTGAGAAAGATAAGGGTCAAGAGTCATTCAACACTCGAAAGCTCAGGAGAGATAGAGATTCGTCGATCTAAGGGAATATCAGACCATTGATTTCTTTCGTGGGAAGAAGAAATTTGAAGATTGGATAAGATAAATGGTTAATATCCATGCTAGAGGAACTGAACCATTTTAGACCATTAGATCTTGGAGAAGTCGTGCATTCATTAATCACGAGGATCCTTTGGAGATTCGCAAGTCGTAAGAAAAGAGGTAAGCCATCCTCGAGAGACGTGAAGGGAAAAGTCCCAAAGTTCCGAGGTGCGAAGTAGATCTCGACCGTTGGTTGTGGGGAAGATCTGGACCATTGATTTGGAAAGCAAAGAATCAAGGTTTGGGTTTTGGAAGAAAGGCGCGAGCTGATTTCCGAAGTCCCAAAACGCGAAGTCCCAATTCGCAAGAGGAGATCAGGATCGTCGGATCACAGAAGGTCATGGACCATTGATTTGACATGGGTGGAAGTTCAGAGATCGGACTTTGGGGAGAGAGTGGTGAACTAATTTTCGAAGTCCCGAAACGCGAAGTTCCGAAGTAGAAGCACGGGTATGATCTAAGTCGTTGATCATTGGTTAAGGAGAACCGTTGATCTCCACATGTGGGGACAACTCACGATATCGAAAATTGAGAGTTGGGAAGTGGAGTGTGTTAAAGGTTCTTGAAGGAAAGAAACTGATGAGATCATAGCCGTTGGTTGTGGATCATTAAGGACCATTGATCTGATCTGAAGATTTGGCAAGTTCGGATGTCGGGAAATCATAGAAGAAAAAAGCGTTGATAACGTGAACCACAAAGTCACGAGGCGCTTAAGGAGCTAAGCCGAGGGTCATAGCCTGAGTTCATATGCGGAGAGGGTTAGTGTGAAAGAGCTAGCGCCTGAAATCTACGCAAATTAGAAAGAGCGCTTAGAAGAGTCGTGGGTGTCATATGGCTTGCGCTAAAGGGAAAAGGGGCCTAAGTGAATTGTTTCAAAGGACAAGTAAAGACCCGAAGAAATGTTCCAGTTCAGTCTTGATCGATCCTAGACCAAGAGGTCGTGCAACCCTTTGGGGAGAAGGGGGGACTGCACCATATTATATCTGAGACGTGATCATAATCTACTAAAATATTTGATTGGTCCTCCTCCAACTGGGATAATTCCATAGTTATGCATTAACCAATGGGGAGTGATACATGATCCCATCTATCAACCCATTCCATGGATTTACAATCATCCCATTCATTACTAGTACATGGAGCATAGAAGCAAGAGAGTTCTCTCATCCATATTTCAACTATTGCA
This sequence comes from Picea mariana, assembly GCA_032191745.1. Lineage (NCBI taxonomy): Eukaryota > Viridiplantae > Streptophyta > Pinopsida > Pinales > Pinaceae > Picea > Picea mariana. The sequence goes on along the minus strand of JASDQU010170892.1, from coordinate 8,191 downwards.
TTGTCTGATGTTCGAACTGAATGAAATCCACAAGCGCCTTGGATTGTTTTTCATTCATACCACTGTGATTGATCTACATCGAACACGTCCCAAAAATATCTATGTACATGTTCTTTCCTGGGTGATTGGTCTTCATGGGTTCTTGTTCCCTCTCCTATTACTGAAGAACACCATTCAACAATGGATTTTTCATCTCAAATGAGGGAATTAGTTGTGAACTTTATTTCTTGCTTACATAACGCTCTTTTGATGCATGCGCTTGATCCATCATACTACCCTTTCTTGTTCCCATACTTGAAATAATTCGAAATATGCGGTACCTTGAGTTTTTCGTGCAACATACACAACCATTGAAATACGCTGACATTTTTGAACTGGCCTACATAACCATCTGACCAAATCCAATGTTGATCCATCTGTATGTTATTCTCCTTAAGGTGATTTTAAAAAAACTAAAAGCAATGTTAAACGTTGGCTAAGTCGTGGCATCAATCGTCGGTTATGTAGAAGTGATACTCCTTCAATATAACTTTGTTTTATTCGTTACTATCTAACCCATGCATGTATGTGATATGGACCATTATGCTAACCTACTATGAGTGATAATATTGGCTTTGAATCTCTTTTTGTGGTTGAAGGGTGTAGTTCTCAACAAAATCAACCACTGATAAGACAATACCAACGAGAAATGTATCTCTGCATATTCTAAAATGCTCCTCCTTCCACTGATCCAGACATGTTGTTGTGTCTTTTCAATGAATTCCTTGATGAAGTCACATACTCATACCTAGGAAGTCACTGATTGTATATTTTTTCTTTCCTTCCCTACATCAATATCATATGCGAAATATTTAAAATTTTGCATGGAAACCTCCTTCATCCCCAATTCACACTCATCACTTACATCAATGCCCTTTCTCAACAATGTCATTCCACCGCACCTCGGGCATGTCCCATATCAACAAGTTTTTTTTATAAAATGTGCAACCCTCTAGCATTGCACACAAGATGTTGGGAATAAAGTCTCTAGATGACAACAACAACAATATACCTGAGCATTCTTGCACAAGGGTATTATGCAATACACAATATATATATATATCTCCGTGTGTGTGTGCATCATAATAATAACCATAATCAATGTGAGATCTACAACAACATGTGTTATTAATTGAGTTTATTCGAACATACTGAGGCTTGCATTTATGTAAATACCTTTGGCCCAAGTTAAGTGCACTATGTATTGTCCTAAATCTCTCATACAATTCTATTTGTTTAATGTCAAGAAAGTGTTTAATATGGGGTTTGTGGTCCCTATATCCCCTTATCAATTTTAGTACATATTTTTGGTTGGAAGAAGGCCTAATGTTCTTATGCCAGAAATCCCATACTAGTCCCTTAACTGCTCCAATTAACTTCATGATAGAACAAGGTTGCCAGTGAAGCCCCACAAATCTGTTGGGCGACTTGTGTCGAGGCTATGTAGTCTATTAGAATACTTTCTATGGGTTTTGATATTTCTTCTCACAATTGTCTTTCAATAACACAAAATTATCTATGGATTAAACAAAAACCTATATGTTCTTGCTATGTTTGCATGCAGATGTCGGGATTGTTCAAGTTTTTGAGATAGATGAGGTTGAGAAGTGTGCTTGGCACATAAAATTTCCCAGCAAGAACACATGCACGGTCATATAACCCATGCACAAAAAAGAGTTTGTGCATTCTAGGAATGAGCACACGTTCCTCCTATGCAGGGATGAGTGCCAAGAACACTCAACCTTAAGGATTTCAAGCCATAAGAGTGTGTGTGTGCTCTTAATGCAACATATATATCATTTATTGTAGAGAAAACAATTTTATGAATACATATGTATAGGGGTTTAGGGACAACTAGAACCTAAGGGCTTAGGGTTGAAAGTGAATTGAAGCATAGAGATTGTTAGAGCACCAAGATGTGGGTGCAAGGGTTGTGGGGCCTTCAACAAGAGGTATATGCATAGTGCGCTTAGGGCTTGGGTGTGGAGGGGGTTAAGGGTCGAGTATAGGTTATTCCTAGGATTAGATGGAGCTCTAGGTCATGGTCTAGGTCATGGTCATGGTATAGGTCTATGTCATGGTCTAGGTCTAGCTCATGGTCTAGGTCATGGTCTATGTCATGGTCATGGTATAGGTCTAACTCATGGTCTAGGTCTAGCTCATGGTATAGGTCTAAATCATGGTCTAGGTCTAGGTCATGGTCTAGGTCTAGGTATAGGTCTATGTCATGTTCTAGGTCTAGCACATAGTCTAGGTCATGGTCTATGTCATGGTCATGGTTTAGGTCATGGTCATCGTGTAGGTCTAGTTCATGGTCTATGGTATAGTTCTAGGTCTTGCAATGCCTTGCTATGTCTAGGTCTAGGTGTTAACATGTCTAGGTCAAGGCCATTTATTTCCTTGAAATGTACCAAAATTGCTATAGTGTGGGAGAGTCTGAGAGGGAGAGAGAGGAATACATAAATGGTGAGTATAGAGAGAGTATATGAGAGTGTGAGACTTAGAGAGAGGAAGAAAGAGAGGGGGGTGGAGAGAGAGGAAGAAAGCGAGTGTGAGAGGGGGAGAGAGGAAGAAAGAGAGTTTGAGAGGGGGAGAGA
>JASDQU010170891.1:0-21242 GCA_032191745.1 Picea mariana | reverse complement strand
TTGTCTTTTATAAAATGAATAGTCTTGTTGAATGGATTGGATGCATATGGAAATTAGTATAGAGATGATAGTTATTGTTATTAGTACATGCATGAGACTTGTATGTACTAGCTACACATGCATTTATTGCACATGTACACTAGTATGTATGAGTTTTCTTGGCTTACTTACTAATAATGTCGGTTATTTGTTATGAATGTGTGAACCGTGTTTCTTTTCCCTTGTATCATAAATACTTTAACTTCGGGACGAAGTTTCCTAAAGGGTGGGTGTAATATTATTTATTTATTTATTTATTGTTTAATGTATGTCAATTAATTAACTCATTTAATGTTTGGGTAACGAATTAAAGTTTAATAAATTTTAATTTATTTAATAGAAAAACTTAACGTATGGAGGGATAAGGCATTGAATGGAGGGATAAGGCATTAAATGGAGGGATAAGGTGGATGGCATTGAATGAAGGGAGGAGGTGGTGAATGGAAGGAGGATATGAGGGGGCAGAGGTATTGGAGAGAGGGGACTTTTGATTTTGGGCAAGGAATCATTATTTTGATATTAGGGACTGTATTTTTCTGGTTTGGTGTTTGGTGGACTGTTACAGGGGAGCATCGGTTGTTGGGAGTTTTGGGCTCGGGGGCCAGGAATCCTCACAGAATCCTGGAGCTAGGGAGCCGTATAGGCTCTGTTCCTAGCTGGCAGGGAGGAAAGATTCAGTTTTGGGCAGAGTTTGGGAAGAGCATCTTGATCAGAGTTTCAGCTTCAGCTTGGACTGACAGAGTTGGAGAAATAGCATCAGTTAGAGGTATGTATTTTCATTATTATGCTATGATAGGTGGTCATCATCATGCTGTTGAATATGCTTATATGTTGAATAATGAAATTGCTTATACGTTGAAAGAAATTTTATGTTTAAATTTATGAATTTTATTAGTCTTTGTTAAATAGGGCATTACACCAACCTAGTCATTGAAACAAACACTACTTGTGTGATAATCATCAACGGTTGATATTTTCCCTTATTCATGATCGAATGGAAAAGATTCATTCTTTGGAAAAATGGGGTCATTGATCATCGACAAAATACCTTAACTATCACACAAAACCTATAATGTTTCCACTGACACCTACAACTCATTGACGATTAGAAAAATATGTTAACTCTTTACAAGTCCAATGCATTATGTTGATTTCCAATGGTCTAATCGGAAATCAGTGAAATTTGTTATTAATTAAACTTAATAAACCTTAAGCCATTATTTAACTAGGGTTGTTACAAGGCAAATTAATTATTTTGTCTTGTGTACAGTAATACATGCTTGAGTAGGTATGATAAGAAGAGAATATCAATAACAAGTGTCAAATTATGAAAGAGGAGCTTATGAGTGTGATTTACTTGAATTTAGACTTATGTTTTTCTTAAGTGGATGTGCAGTTACAAGACCACTATATCTTACTTAGTTCAAACCAAGGCTTGTAATTGACTCTGTAATTGACTTTGAAACCAGTAGTCCATAATGATAAGGATTTGGAGGCATATGTGAAAACCTATCATTAAGGACATAATTTATATCTTAAGTAACCCATGATTGGATATAGATGATTCTCAAATGACTTAGTGTGTGAGAGTGGCAGTGTGTAAGAGATTTGGTAGTGATAAAATTGATTTATTCTCTTGCATGTGTTATATGATTGTGGAAACCGTTATATGATTGTGGAAACCATAGCAATGAAGGCATGAAGACTAAATTCATTACATTGATATTGTAACATCCTGCTCTTGCGCACAGTGAGCGGACTTATTCTTGAGGACACTTGCATGCAAGTGATCTGGTTCTTTATATGATTGGTTGTTTTGATTATGATTATGAGATATTGTGGATTTGATTATATGTTATTTTGTTGTCTTTACATCGACAGGTACTATTGACTGGGTTCTTCTAAGTGTGCAGGACTCTGGACATTGAGGATTTCGAGGCATCGATGAAACTCCTTGGATTCTGGATCGAGTCAGGGAGTAGACTGTTAGGGTTTGAATTTTGTTGATGTGACATATGTACATATGATTATATATTATGATGTTGATTGCTATCGCTGACATATTTCATTGATGGATGCAAGTTGACGATAACTTGTCGACTGAACTCACATTTGGAGTAAAGGGGTCACGCAAGACAACCAGGGACATCGAGGGAGAGGTGTGGCAGCAGCCCTGCCACAGCCTACTAGCACTCCCGTCATGGCTGGAACTGTATGTTAACGATTACCTAGTTCGAGAAGACCCACGATGCCATGAGGGCGGACTGTGATAGTCGCTCATGATGATTCTAAGGGGTGCGCAATAAGGCAAGGTCCTTATTCCTTAGAGGTCCTTAGTCTCCCACAAGATCACCTGGAGGAGTATTGACTCTAGGGGTTTGACATCTACCAAATTCAATCATGAGGCGAGTGGCACCCTTGGAGCACGTAGTGCGTCTTGAAGGGCATGTCGCGTAAATAAAACAGAAAGAGGCGAGTGGCACCATTGGAGCATGTAGTGCGTCCTGAAGGGCACGTTGCTATTTTTAACTAGGGTAAGTTAATAAACCCAATGCCTAGAAAACTATGCCTCCTTAGGACCTGTTCGGCCTTAAAATGAATGATGTGATAAGTAAAGTTTAATAACAATTTTTTTTCCTTAAGAACTGTCGCCAAGCCTATTGAATTGAAACCCTAGGTCTAAGTAGAACCTTAGAAAAAAAAAAAACTAATTAGACATGTAAACAAGAAGGGGGTAAAGAAAATTCATGCATTAATAATTAAAGTGGAAATTTTAATAAAGCTTTAATTAATAAAAGGGGTAATTGGTTGTTTTTGTCTAAACCTCCTAATTATGAACTTAGTTATAAAAAGGGGAAACTTAAAGAAAAAGGGAAACTTAAAGAAAAGGGGAAACCTAAATAAAAAGGGAAACTTAAAGAAAAGGGGAAACTTAAAGAAAAAGGGGAATGTCTAACTTAGTAAGGAATCCAGCCTTTGGAACTTTCTATTTATGAACTCAACTAGGATTTAAGTAAGGCATAAGTCATTTAAGAAAATTCATGCATTAATAATTAAAGTGGAAATTTTAATAAAGCTTTAATTAATAAAAGGGGTAATTGGTTGTTTTTGTCTAAACCTCCTAATTATGAACTTAGTTATAAAAAGGGGAAACTTAAAGAAAAAGGGAAACTTAAAGAAAAGGGGAAACCTAAATAAAAAGGGAAACTTAAAGAAAAGGGGAAACTTAAAGAAAAAGGGGAATGTCTAACTTAGTAAGGAATCCAGCCTTTGGAACTTTCTATTTATGAACTCAACTAGGATTTAAGTAAGGCATAAGTCATTTAAGAAAATTCATGCATTAATAATTAAAGTGGAAATTTTAATAAAGCTTTAATTAATAAAAGGGGTAATTGGTTGTTTTTGTCTAAACCTCCTAATTATGAACTTAGTTATAAAAAGGGGAAACTTAAAGAAAAAGGGAAACTTAAAGAAAAGGGGAAACCTAAATAAAAAGGGAAACTTAAAGAAAAGGGGAAACTTAAAGAAAAAGGGGAATGTCTAACTTAGTAAGGAATCCAGCCTTTGGAACTTTCTATTTATGAACTCAACTAGGATTTAAGTAAGGCATAAGTCATTTAAGAAATGTAAGGGAATATTGGGACAATGAGGAGCGTTTTTAGGAATGCTTTTAGGTGGGTGAGGAAAATAGGAAAACTTAATTAATTAATAAATTGATTTTTCTGGTGCAAGTAGGGGATCAGGCGACATGTGTACGGGGGAGGTTATTTTTAATTAACTAACTGAAAAAGGAATCTAATGAGGGTTTGGGAAACTAATCACTTGAAAAATCTATAAAAAGGATGGTAGAGAAGGAGTGTGGAACACATCTAGCTTGTGTAACGTTACGCTGCCGAAATTTTATCTTGACTGAGTTTCTCTTGTTGGAGTTGGGATACCCAGCTCGGGTAACAAGTGGTAGCTCGACCTTGCGAGGTGAGTTGGGTGCTACCATTCTCTGGTATTATGTGCGTGGCTCCTTTGCATCTCGGGGGACTCAGGAGGAAGAAGAGTACCCCTAGCGTTGGTTGGGAGGTACCATATCAGAGGTTGGCAAGTAGGACTTGGACGGAGCACAAGCAGGACTTGGATGGAGCGCAAGCGCGAGATGACCGCTTATGATTCTTCTCCATTGGCTACGGTACGCATATGTAAATTTTGTATTGAAAAGGTAGTTAGTTTTCTGAATAGGAATATCCACCATGATGAATGTATGCATGTGTTCCCATCTTAACATTTACTGATCTAAGAATTTTGGCGTACACATCCCCATGGATGTGCCTTTAGTGAGTTTTCTTCTGAATTTTGGATTTTGGTTACATAAAATAGGGATCTATTGTTTTAGTTCTTTGGATAGTAGTGACATAAATATGGATGTATAAAAATTGTGTTTATAGTATTTTCTGGATTATAGTGATACGAACATGTTTGGGAAACAGGTCTAAGTTTTGTTTTCCTTATTTTGTTGAGATAAACCAACGATTATAAAAGGTTTTTAAAGATTCTCTAGATTTTAGGTGAAATAACACAGGGATTTAGAGAAAGGGTTTAATAGAAGAAGCGTTTGGAAAGTCTCTCTTGCTGATGAAAGGGGTTTAAAGGATTTTGTTTTGGCCCACCTTTACAAGTTGTTTAGTTAAAAATCATGTATTGTGCAGTCGTAGGAGTCTTGCCATATTTTCGTTATTTTAGTGTGCGCTTTTAAAGTAATGATGGTAGTGGTAATAGTGTTAGATTTCTAGTTTGGGTAGAGCTTTGGTGTTCGAATACTAACGTCAATTTTATATGTTTCTACTAAATAAATAGGGTTTATTTAGCTGCAGCTGTGTAGGTGATAACCTTTTGTTTTTCCTCATGGTTCTAATAAGCCGCTAGCTTGTTAGGCCCCTAGATTATTCGACTTTTGATCTAATAAGTCTGATTTACCTGGTGGAGTTTTTCGAGATGTAATTTTGCGGTAGATTTCTTAGTTTTTCGAACTTTATGGAATAGAGAAACCATTTTACCTTTTCAGGAATACTCTAACAGTCGTTAAGCTCCAGTAAGAAATCTGATTTTGGTTAAATGCACTGTTGTTAGAAAATGAGTCAATTGGTGCATCCTCATGAAACCATTAGGGTTTATGAGTTGCAGTTAAGCCCATGACTTTGTTTAATGGTTTTATTAACATCCAGATTGTAGTTTCAGAATCTTAGTAGTATCATGTGATATTTTTTAGCTCAATAATGAGAGGCGCTTAATACATATTAAGAATCGTTGATAATATTCAGTAAGAAAGATTGTTTGATTAACTGTATCGGTGTTAGAATACAGGTCAATTTTTGTGGCCTTGTGAAACCGTTAGGGTTTATGAGACGCAGGTAATCCCATGGTTTCTTTTGGGTTTTTATTAGCATCCAGATTTTTTACTTTTAGCACACTAACGAGCGGATTTTATGAACCTTGAAAAAATTAAAATCACCTTTTTCTCAGCAACGGAAAATGTAAGGATTCTTTTTACCTGTGTAAATATCATCTTACCAGTATCAAAGGTCTTGCATTTTTTAATATGCAATGAGTTTAATTATTTTACAGGAGTTAAACATGCTTTCTAAATTCGCCATCAACATGTAGCTTGACAATAGTTGCCATGTCGTTTACAGAATCCTTGCATTTTAGTTTTACGGAATGTCTAGAAGGTTTACTATTTAACGCAGAAATAAATGAACTAAATATCCATGCTGAGTTGACTTGGATTGTGCCTTACTTTGACTTGTTACAAGTTCTTCTCTTTGAAATTGGAGTTTGACGTGGTCCATTTAGTCTTCCTTCTTTTACAATATCTTTAAGAATAAATCTCCTTCTGCTAAAGAAGTTTATTGTCAGGTGCTTTGGATTGGATAGTTTAACTCAACATTTATGGACAAGTCGATTTCATTATAGCGTACATTGTACAACGATTAACTAGATTTAGGATTTTGACATATTATGGGTTAGAAGTCTTCTTAGCAAGACGTCTCAAACTTTTCTCTCACCTCAAATAAAGTTAAAATTTGTTTTTATATCAAATTTAACTGGTTGTTGTAGAAAGGGAAAAATAACTCCCAAGTACTTAATGAAATGGCCCTTAGTCTAAGCTTCTAATTCTTATAATGGTTAAGTTATGAATGTTATCATGCGTTATTATGCTACGATTGGTTCAAGGATTTTTTTTGGCCTCTAATACATTTGCGTAATTGATGATTCCTTTCACCTACCCTTGTATTCAATTTGGATAGTTTAATTTCGTTCATGATATGTAATAGATCAAATAGCAAGATGACCAATTCAACTTATATCTTCTAGCTTGTGTTTCAATGTTAGCGATGATTAATCTTCAGAATTCTAGCAGCGAAGACTTTCATTCATGGGATTTAAAAGGCCTAATTTAGGCAATGAGGTTACCATAAGATAGAAGTATTCTCATAAAATAATTTTTTCTTAATTAATCATATCATTGACGCCTATTTAGTTATTCTTCCAATCGACAAGGTTGTAGTTCTATACTTTAGATAGAGGATGTTGTGAACTCGAGAAGGTAAAATTTCTCGAGTTCTTGGGTGCCCCGGATGGCACAGCCACCGAGGCATGGTTGGATAATATGGTGATGTGATTTTTACTTCGTGACTATACCTCCAACATGAAGGTATGGATGGCAGTCTTTCAACTAAAGGGGAGCGCTCTTCTATGGTGGAAGACGCTCCTACCATGATTGAGCATGGCAGTCGAAGACATGTCATGGGAATTGTTCGAGGAATGGTTCCATGAGAGGTATCTATCTGAGGAATTCATTGAGCATCATCTCAACGAGTTCAACGCCTTGTAATAGGGTGGTCATACGGTGCTTGAGTATGAGGCCCATTTCATGGACCTACTTCACTATGCTCTGCACCTGAATACCAAGGAACTTAAGGTCAACAAGTTTGTGTTCGGCCTTAACGTCAACATTCATGCAAAGGTGAGGATTTTGATGCCTTGAACCTTGCATGATGTTGTCTAGAAAGCCTTCTTAGTAGAAGAGGATCTTATCAGCGAGGGTCATAGTAGGAGTCCAGCGAGACCAGCAAGACAGGTGTCATCTAGTGCACTGTAACATCAGACACCAGCTGGACATTCACCAGGATTTCGAGGAACTCAGAGAGGATCCACATAAACTACACCATGACAACCGGTGCCTCAGTAGTAGACTCCTTACAGAGGACCACAACACTAGTAGAAAAGTCGACTGGAATAGTAGCAGTTTAGGCATGTTCAGTAGAACAAACCAGGGTTCCAGGCCAGTGGGCTATCAACTTCTACTTTAGGTACCAGGAGTACTGGATCGAAGAAAGGGTGTAGAGCCACATTACCAGCATGACTACTCAATTGAGAGGACCAGAGCATCTGGATCATCTAGACCCACTACCGTGGGAGATTTGGGCAAGGCCCATCAGATTCATGCAACAGTGAATAACCACCAGGTAGAGAACTAGTAGAATTTGCTCTAAACGTCAGGTACCATCACTGACCAGACCCTTAGTATTTTGATAGATCTAGGTGCTACAGAGAGTTTTATTTCTGGTGCAATGCTAAAAATAAGTAACGTAAAGGAAGTCGAACACGATGAGTTTATATTTGTAGAAATGGCTTCAGGAGCCAAAAAAAAAGGTTGGAGGGAAGGTTATGGGATGCAGCCTTAACCTCGAAGAGTTTGTCATGAGGGCCAACTTGTATGTCACTATCTTAGGATCTTATGACGTCGTGATCGATATGGACTGGTTGGAATCGCATGAGGCGATACTCAACTATAAAATGAAACGGTTAAGCTTGGTCAATGACGAGGGACAGAAACACGTGATTGTAGGTTAGAACCATGGAGTCTCCCTAAGGTTCATCTCTTCCTGGTAGCTACAGAAGAGAATGCACAAGGGATGCAAGCTTTATACGATCCTTGCATTAAACAAGAAGGGAGTAGTGGAAGGTCTAACAAACCTTCTGATGGTATGAGAGTTGCGAACATATTCCCTAAAGAGTTACTTGGGATGCCTCCAGAGAGGGAATTGGAATTTACCATCGACCTAAAACTGGGAACTGAACCGATAGAAAGAACACCTTATCGGATGTCGACCCCAGAGTTACAGGAGTTGAAAATGAAACTGAAGGATTTGTTGGACCTAGGACTTATACGTCCAAGTGTGTCACCATGGGGTGTGCCTATTATCTTCATATGGAAGAAGGATGGGTTGTGGAGACTCTGCATTGACTACTGTCAATTGAACAAGGCAACAATCAAGAATCAATATCAGTTTCCAAGGATTGATGATCTGTTGATCAAATTAAAGGTGTGACAGTGTTTTCAAAGATCAACTTGAGATCAGGGTATCACCAGTTATGGATCAAGAAAGATGACATCCCTAAGACCACCTTTAAGACGAGGTTTTGACATTATGAGTTTACCGTTTTACCATTTGGACTCACGAATTCCCCTAGGGTATTTATGAGCTTGATGAATGGGGTGTTCCATGAGTACTTGGACAAGTTCGTCCAAGTATTCATTAACGATATTTTGATCTAATCTCGGACGATGGAGGAGCATGGCAAGCACTTGCACTTAGTACTAAAGTGTCTACGAGAGAACAAATTGTATGGGAAACTGTCTAAATGCTCGTTTTATCAATCAAAGATTCACTACTTAGGGCATGTCATCTCCGGTGAAGGTATCACTGTGGATCCAGCAAAGGTCAAGGCTATTATGGAATGGCCTGCATCGACGAATGTTCCAGAAGTGCGTAGCTTCATGGGTTTAGTGAGATACTATTGACGGTTCATCGAAGGTTTTTCGAAAATAGAAAATCCGATCACAGAATTGCAGAAGAAGAACAAGAAGTTTGTTTGGACCAAGAAATGTGCAGAGGCATTTCAGAGGCTCAAGGAACTATTGATGACAACACCAATACTAAAGGTCCCTAACATGGACGCAGACTTCTTGGTTTGCACTGACACATCCAAGGAAGGCTTACGTGGAGTCTTTATGCAAGATGATTGAGTGATCGCTTACATATTGAGAAGTTGAGAAGGCAGGGGGAGAACTATATGACCCATGATTTAGAGTTGTTAACCATTGTTTATGCCTTGAGAGTTTGGAGACACTACCTTATTGGACAAAAATTTGAACTAAAAATGGACCACTGTGGTCTACAACACATCTTTACGCAAAGCGACTTGAACGTACGACAATGTCATTGGTTGGAATTGCTTAGTGAGTATGATTTCGAGATTACTTACATAAAAGGAACAGTGAACAGAGCAGCTGATGCGTTAAGTCAGAGACCACGCATATTTTCGGTGATGCCTCTTCAGACGAATCTACGTGAAAATATTCTAACCTTACAATGCGATGATGACTGGTACAAAGAGGCCAAGGATTTTATCGAACAAAACACAATGATGGTACCAAAATTTGAGGGATTTACTATGGACAATGATGAATTATTGATATTTAAAAGTCAAATTTACGTACCGCCCAACAATGAGTGAGGAGTTTGATCCTAAACAAGGCTCATAGAGTAGTGTACATGGCTCATCCCGGAGTCACGAAGATGAGGGAAGACCTTAAACCCTTATTCTTTTGGAAATGAATGAAGGCAGACATAGTCAACTACGTGGCAATATGTCTAGAATGCCAGCAGGTGAAGGTTGAAGGTAGACATTAGGAAGGATTAATACAGCCACATGCTATTCCAAAATCGAAATGGGAGGTCATTTCGATAGATTTCATTGTTGTATTGCCACTAGCGGCAAGTACACACAACTCGATTTTTGTGATAGTCGACACTCTGACGAAGAGTGCAGATTTTATCCCTGTACATATGACGTATTAGTCACTTGACATAGCTATAGTTTTCATCAGTGAGATTGTCAGGCTGCATGGTGTGCCTAAGAGGATTATATCCGATAGAGGATCAGTGTTTACAAGACGATTTTGGACTAGTTTCCATGAGGCCTTGGGAACCCAACTTAGCTTTAGTACCGCATATCACCCGGAGACAGACGGAAGACCGAGCGAATGAAAAAAGCTTGGAGGATATGTTTCCTGAAGAATTCTTGCCACTGGTAGAATTTTCATATAACAACAGTTATCAAAGCTCCATTAAGATGGAGCCTTTCAAGTTTCTTTACGGGTGACCGTGTTGGATGCCTTTGACTTGGGATTAGCTTGAGGATAGGGTTCTAGTGGGACCTGAAGCGATCAAAGAAATGGAAGACCAAATGAAAACCATAAGACAAAGGATAAATGAAGCACAGGGTCGACATAAGAGTTATGTCAATGCGCGTCGTGTCAATCGTATTTATAAAGTTGGCGATCGAGTCTTCTTGTAGTTGAAACCACATAAAAGTTCGATCAAGTTGGGAAAGGGTGATAAAATATCTCCTAGGTTCGTGGGACCCTTCGATATTTTGGAAAGGAAGGGGCTCATGGCCTATCGACTAGCCTTGCCTGATTCTTTGAGCCATATACACGATGTTTTTCACATATCTATTTTGAGACATTATGTTAGTGATCCTACACATGTTATTGACATGAGTTCCTTGCAGGTATCAGACAGTGGTGCATTCACGACGGAGTCGATCCGCATCCTGGACCATCGCATTCGACAACTATGGCGTTGAACAGTAGATTAGGTCAAGGTCCAGTGGGACAACTATAGTCCACACTCGACGATCTGGGAGGACGCATATGATATGCGTTGGCAGTTTCCATTTTTGTTTGATAGCTAGACCTATGATATTGTGATGCACTTTATTCGGCACTTACATACTATGAAACTTCTGGACGAAGTTTAAAACAAGAGGGGGTGTATGTAACATCCCACTCTTGCTCGCACTTAGCAAACTTATTCTTTGAGGACACTTGCGTGCAAGTGACCGGTTCTTTATACGATTGGTTGTTTTGATTATGATTATGAGATATTGTGGATTTGATGTTATGTTATTTTGTTGTCTTTATATCGACGGGTGTTATTGACTGGGTTCTCCTGAGTGTGTAGGAATCTGGAAGTTGAGGATGTTGAGGCATCGACGAGACTTCTTAGACTCTGGATCGAGTTAGAGAGTGGACTGTTAGGGTTTGAATGTTGTTAATGTGACATATTTACATATGATTAGATATTATGATGTTGATTTCTATCGCTGACATATTTCGTTGATGGATGCAGGATGACGATAGTTTGCCGACCATACTTGAATTTGAAGTAAAGGGGTTATGCAAGACAACTAGATACATCGAAGGAAAGGTGTGGCAGCAGCCTTGCCACAGCCTACTAGCACTCCCGTTGTGGCTCGACTTGTAGGTTAATGATTACCTAGTTCGAGAAGACCAACGATGCCATGAGGGCAGACTGTGACAGTCGCTCAAGATGATTCTAAGGGGCGCACAATAAGGTAGGGTCCTTATTTCTTAGAGGCCCTTAGTCTCCCACAAGATCACCTGACAGAGTATTGACTCCAGGGGTTTGACATCTACCAATTTCAGTCAAGAGGTGAGTGACACCCTTGGAGCACGTAGTGCATCTTGAAGGGCACGTCGCGCAAATAAAACAAAAAGAGATGAGTGGAACCCTTGGAACACGTAGTGTGTCATGAAGGGCACATTTTTATTTTTAACTAGGGTAAGTTAATAAACCCAGTGCCTTGAAAACTATGCCTCCTTAGGACCTGGTCGGCCTTAAAATGAATGATGTGATAAGTAAAATTTATTATCAATTTTTTTTTCCTTAAGAACTGTCGCCAAGCCTAGTGAATTGAAAACCTAGGTCTGAGCAGAAGCTTAGAACAAAAAAAAACTAATTAGACATGTAAACAAGAAGGGGGTAAAGAAAATTCAAGCATTAATAATTAAAGTGGAAATTTTAATAAAGGTTTAATTAATAAAAGGGGTAATTGGTTTTTTTTGTCTAAACATGTTAATTTTGAACTTAGTTATAAAAAGGGGAAACTTAAATAAAAAGGGAAACTTAAAGAAAAGGGGAAAACCTAAAGAAAAAGGAAAACTTAAAGAAAAGGGGAAACTTAAAGAAAAAGGGGAATGTCTAACTTAGTAAGGAATCTAGCCTTTGAAACTTTCTATTTATGAATTCAACTAGGATTTAAGTAAGGCATAAGTCATTTAAGAATTGTAAGGGAATATTGGGACGCTGAGGAGCGTTTTTATGAACGATTTTAGGTGGGTGAGGAAAATAGGCAAATTTAATTAAATAATAAATTGATTTTTCTGGTGCAAGTAGGGGATCGGGCAACATGTGTAGGTTCTTCGTAATTAATTAACTCAAAAGGGAATCTAATGAGGGTTTGGGAAACTAATCACTTGAAAAATCTATAAAAAGGACGATAGAGGAGGAGTGTGGAACACATATGGCTTGTGTAACGTTACGCTGCCGAAATTTTATCTTGACTGAGTTTCTCTTGTTGGAGTTGGGAAACCCAGCTTGGGTAACTAGTGGTAGCTCGACCTTGCGAGGCAAGCTAGGTGCTAGCATTCTATGGTATTGTGTGTGTGCCCCCTTTGCGGCTTGGGGGGCTTAGAGGGAAGAAGAGCACCCCTATCATTGGCTAGGAGGTATCGGTGAGGTCTCACCAGTTGGCAAGTAGGACTTGGACGGAGCACGATCAGGACTTGGACGGAGCGCAAGTGCGGGACAACCGCTTTTGGTTCTTCTCCATTGGCTACAATATGCATGTGTAAATTTTGTATTGAAAAGGTAGTTAGTTTTCTGAATAGGAATATCCACCATGAAGAATGTATACATGTGTTCCCATCTTAACATTTAATGATCTGAGAAATTTGGCGTACACATCCCCATGGATGTGCCTTTAGTGAGTTGTCTTCTAAATTTTAGATTTCAATTACATAAAATAGGGATCTATTCTTTTAGTTCTTTGGATATTAGTGACATAAATATGGATGTATAAAAATTACGTTTATAGTATTTTCTGGATTATAGTGATACAAACATGTTTGGGAAATGGGTCTAAGTTTTGTTTTCCTTATTTTGTTGAGATAAACCAACGATTATAAAAGGGTTTTAAAGATTCTCTAGATTTTAGGTGAAATAACGAGATTTAGAGAAAGGGTTTAATAGAAGAAGTGTTTGGAAAGTCTCTCTTGTTGATGAAATTGGTTTAAAGGATTTTGTTTCGGCCCACCTTCACAGGTTGTTTAGTTAGAAATCATGTATTGTGCAGCCGTAGGAGTCTTGCCATATTTTTGTTATTTTAGTGTGTGCTTTTAAAGTAATGATGGTAGTGGTAGTAGTGTTAGATTTCTGGTTTGGGTAGAACTTTTGTGTTCGAATACTAACGTCAATTTTATACGTTTCTACGGGTTTATTTAGTTGCAGTTGTGCAGGTGATAACCTTTGGTTTTGCCTCATGGTTCTAGTAAGCCGCTAGCTTGTTAGGCCCCTAGATTGTTCGAATTCTGATCCAATAAGTATGATTTACCTGGTGGAGTTTTTCGATATGTAATTTTGGGGTAGATTTCTTAGTTTTTCGATCTTGATAGAATAGATAAACCATTGTACTTTTTCAGGAATACTCTAACGGTCGTCAAGCTCCAGTAAGAAAGTTGGTTTTGGTTAAATGCACTGCTATTAGAATATGAGTCAATTTTGCATCCTCATGAAACCATTAGGGTTTATGAGTTGTAGTTAAGCCCATGAATTTGTTTAATGGTTTTATTAACAGCCAGATTGTAGTTTTAGAATCTTAGTAGTCTCCTGTGATATTTTTTATCTGAATAATGAGATGTGCTTAATACATCTTAAGAATCATTGATAATATTTAGTAAGAAAGATTGTTTGATTAACTGTATTGGTGTTAGAATACAGGTCAATTTTTGTGGCCTTGTGAAACCGTTAGGGTTTATGAGATGCTGGTAAGCCCATGGTTTCTTTTGGGTTTTTATTAGCATCTAGATTGTTTACTTTCAGCACACTAACGAGTGGCTTTTATGAACCTTGAAAATTTTAAAATCACCTTTTTCTTAGCAGCGGAAAATGTAAGGATTTTTTTTGCCTATGTAAATATCATCGTACCAGTATCAAAGGTCTTGAATTTTTTAATATACAATGAGTTTAATTATTTTACAGGAGTTAAACATGATTTCTAAATTCACCATCAACATGTAGCTTGACAATAGTTGCCATGTTGTTTACATAATCCTTGCATTTTAAGGAATGTCTAGAAGGTTTTTCTAATTTAACGCAAAAATAAATGAACTAAATATCCATGCTGAGTTGACTTGGATTGCGCCTTACTTTGACTGGTTAGAAGTTATTCTCTTTGAAATTGGAGTTTGGCATGGTCCATTTAGTCTTCCTGCTTTTACAATATCTTTAAGAACAGAGCTCCTTCTTCTAAAGAAGTTTATTGTCAGTTGCTTTGGATTGGCTAGTTTAACTCAACATTTCTGGACAAGTCGATTTCATTATAGTGTACATTGTACATCTATTAACTAGATTTAGGATTTTGACGTATTATGGGTTAGAATATCTTCTTAGCAAGACGTCTCAAACTTTTCTCTCACCTCAAATAAAGTTAAAATTTATTTTTATATCAAATTTAATTGGTTGTTGTAGAAAGGGCAACATAACTCTCAAGTACTGAATGAAATGGCCCTTAGTCTAAGATTCTAATTATTATAATGGTTAAGTTATGAATGTTATCATGCGTTATTATGCTAGGATTGGTTCAAGGATTTTTTTTGGCCTCTAATACATTTGTGTAATTGATGATTCCTTTTGCCTGCCCTTGTATTCAATTTGGATAGTTTAATTTCGTTCATCATATGTAATAGATCAAATAGCAAGATGACCAATTCAACTTATATCTTCTAGCTTGTGTTTCAATGTTAGCGATGATTAATCTTCAGAATTCTAGCAGCGAAGACTTTCATTCATGGGATTTAAAAGGCCTAATTTAGGCAATGAGGTTACCATAAGATAGAAGTATTCTCATAAAAGAAATTGTTCTTAAGTCATCATATCATTGACGCCTATTTAGTTATTCTTCCAATCGATAAGGTTGTAGTTCTATACTTTAGATAGAGGATGTTGTTTTAATTAAGTGCATTAACTTTCATTATGTTGCATAAGTGTGGCGGCATGGTCCTTATGATAGGATCATTGTGTGCTTGAACGATACGTGCTTAGGGTAACCTGGTTGGACCGTGTGCTGCCTGATGATGATGACTTGATTACCATAATTTGTTGAATGGAAATTGCATTATAACCGTGATGGTGAATTATTCCTCGCTCGCTGCAAAGGATCAAGTTCATGTTTCTCTTGTTGTTGGTTGCGTCTGTATGATCTTGATGTTGTCTTTGTTTAGTCTTTTTGGACTTATTGTGTCGGGCGGGATGTAGACACCTCCTTGTTACTTAGAATAGTCCCCAGCATTGAGACCTTAAATGGTCAAAATCGATGGGAACCTAGTCTTGAGTGTTGCTTATGTGTCATGGAGGTCCTAACCTTGTAGGATAGGACGGGACGGTATTCATTTTTAATTTGGTCTAATTGATTTTCATATGTTGCTTCCAACTGCATAATGTGCTAGTATGCTAGGTTGTTATGTTGCATGTTGCCTGATTTGCGTGTGTTGTGTTCGTCATCGAGTTGCATTGATAGATTGTTGTCGTTGTTACCTACCTATTAAAAAAAAAAATTGCACTGGTTAGGCAGCGTATGTTGTCGTAACGATGGGGTTCATTACATATGGTATCATAGTCGGTTTGACCCACGACTTGGGATCACTACGACTTCCATTGATTAAATATTTGATTGTAATGTTTCTAATTAAATTGATTTGTATTTGCACAGTTAATTATGGTTAGAGGACGTCACAGGGGAATATGACGGGGTTTTAGGGGAGGAGGCACGACGCCCCTAGTAGCATCCATGCCCAAGGGGTCTAACCCCCAGGGAGACGAACAGGTTTTCGACTAGGAACAAATAGATGTGGGTGATGTGGTTGGGTTGATGAGGTCCTTTCAGTGGATTTCTGAGGCACTAATCGGTCATTTGGATAGAGATGAGGCCAGGGCACCGGCACCCCCTGAGGGTCCACTACGCACTCCGGTTAGTACTGGTAGCATTCATCGTGAACTCAAGAAGGTAAAATTTCCCGATTTCTTGGGTTCCCTGGACGGTGTAGCCGTCGAGGCATGGTTGGAGAATATGGTGATGTGCTTTTCACTTCGCAACTATACCTCCAACATGAAGGTCTGCATGGCAGTATTTCAACTAAAGGGGATCACTCTTCTATGGTGGAAGATGCTCTTGTCGCGATTGAACATGGCAATCAAAGACGTTTCATGGGAATTGTTCGAGGAACAGTTCCACGAGAGGTATCTATCTGAGGAATTCATTGAGCATAATCTCAACAAGTTCAATGCCTTGCAATAGGGCGGTCGTACGGTGCTCGAGTACGAGGCATGTTTCATGGACCTGCTTCGGTATGCTCTGCACCTGAATACTGAGAAACTTAAGGTCAACAAGTTCGTGTTCGGCCTTAATGTCAACATTCATGCAAAGGTGAGGATTTTGATGCCTCAAACCTTGCATGATGTTGTCCAGAAGGCCCTCTTAGCAGAAGAGGAGCTTATCAGCTGGGGTTAGAGCAGTAATTCAGCAAGACCAGCAGGACAGGTGTCATCTAGTGCACTACAGCATCAGACACCAGCTAGACATTCACCAGGATTTTGAGGCACTCAGAGAGGATCCACATACACTACACCACGGTGACCAGTGCTTCAGCAGTGGACTCCTTATAGAGGACCACAACACCAACAACAACATCGACCGCAACAACAACAGTTTAGGAATGTTCAGCAGAACAAACCAAGGTTCCAGGCCAGTGGGCTATTAGCTTCTACTTTAGGTACCAGGAGTACTGGACCGAAGAAAGGGTGTTGGACATGTGGAGAGGCACATTACCAGCGTGACTGCCCAGTTAAGAGGACCAGAGAATCTAGATCATCCAGACCCACTACCGTGGGAGATTTGGGTAAGGCCCATCAGAGTCATGTAACGGTGAATAAACACCAAGTAGAGCACCAGACGAATTTTCTCTAAACGTCAGGTATCGTCACTAACCAGACCCTTAGTATTTTGATAGATCTAGGTGCTACAGAGAGTTTTATTTCTGGTGCAGCGCTAAAAATAATTAAGGTAAAGGCAGTCGAACACAATGAGTTTATCTTTGTAGAAATAGCTTTGGGAGCCAAACAAAAGGTTGGAGGGAAGGTTATGGGATGTATCCTTAACCTCGGAGAGTTTGTCATGAAGGCCAACCTGTATGTCATGATCTTATGATCTTATCACATCGTGATCGATATGGACTGGTTGGAATCGCATGAGGCGGTACTCAACTATAAGATGAAACGGTTGAGATTAGTCGATGACGAGGGACTGAGATGCGTGATTGTAGGTCGGAACCAGGGAGTCTTCCTGAGGTTCATCTCTTCCCGGCAGTTATGGAAGAGAATGCGCAAGGGATGTAAGCTTTGTGCGATCCTTGCGTTAAACAAGAAGGAACTAGCGGAAGGTATAAAAAACCTTCTGATGGTGTGAGAGTTGAAACGTATTCCCTAAGGATTTACCTGGGATGTCTCCAGAGAGGGAATTGGAATTTACCATCGACCTAAAACTGGGAACTGAAATGATAGAAAGAATGCCTTATTGTATGTCGACCCCGGAGTTACAGGAGTTGAAAATGAAACTGAAGGATTTGTTGGACCTAGGACTTATACATCCAAGTGTGTCACCATGGGGTGCGCCTGTTATCTTCATACAGAAGAAGGATGGGCCGTGGAGACTCTGCATTGACTACTGTCAATTGAACAAGGAAACAATCAAGAATCAATATCAGTTGCCAAGGATTGATGATCTGTTGATCAAATGAAAGGTGTGATGGTGTTTTCAAAGATTAACTTGAGATCAAGGTATCACCAGTTATGGATCAAGGAGGAAGACATCCCGAGAGCGCCTTTAAGACGAGGTTTGGACATTACGAGTTTACTGTTTTACCATTTGGACTCACGAATTCCCCTAGGATATTTATGAGCTTGGTGAACGGGGTGTTCCGCGAGTACTTGGACAAGTTCGTCCAAGTATTCATTGACGATATTTTGATCTAATCTCGGACAATGGAGGAGCATGGCGATAACTTGCGCTTGGTACTAAAGTGTCTATGAGAGAACAAATTGTATGGGAAACTGTCTAAATGCTCGTTTTATCAATCGAAGATTCACTACTTAGGGCATGTCATCNATCATGAAATTGTAGAAGAAGAACAAGAAGTTTGTTTGGACCGAGAAATGCGCGGAGGAATTTCGGAGGCTCAAGGAGTTGTTGACGATAGCATCAATACTAAAGGTCCCACACATGGACGTAGACTTCTTGGTATGCACTAACATGTCCAAGGAAGGCATAGGTGGAGTCTTGATGCAAGACAATCGAGTGATCGCCCACATCTCGAGAAGTTGAGAAGGCATGGGGAGAACTATGCGACGCAGGATTTAGAGTTTTTAACCATTGTTTATGCCTTGAGAGTTTGGAGACACTACCTTATTGGACGAAAATTTGAACTAAAAACAAACCACTGTGGTCTACAACACATCTTTACGCAAATCGACTTGAACGCATGACAACGGCGTTGGTCGGAATTGCTTAGCGAGTACGATTTCAAGATTACTTACATAAAAGGAACAGTGAACAGAGCGGCTGATGCGTTGAGTCAGAGACCATGCATATTTTTAGTGATGCCTCTTTAGACGAATCTGCGTGAAAATATTCTAACCTTACAACACGACGATGACTGGTACAAAGAGTCCAAGTATTTTATCAAATAAAACACAATGATGGTACCAAAATTTGAGGGATTTACTGTGGACAATGATGAATTATTGAGATTTAAAAGTCAAATTTATGTACCTCCCAACGACGAGTGAGGAGTTTGATCCTAAATGAGGCTCATAGAGCAGTGTACATGGCTCATCCTAAAGTCATGAATATAAGGGAAGACCTTAAACCCTTATTCTTTTGGAAAGGAATGAAGGCATACATAGTCAACTACGTGGAAATATGTCTAGAATGTCAGCAGGTGAAGGCTAAACGTAGACATCAAGAAGGATTAATACAGCCACATGCTATTCCATAATTGAAATGGGAGGTCATTTCGATGGATTTCATTGTTGGATTGGCACTGGCGGCAAGTAGACACGACTCGATTTTTGTGATAGTCGACAATCTGACGAAGAGTGCACATTTTATCCCTATACGTATGACATATTAGTCACCTGAAATAGCTATAGTTTTCATCGGTGATATTTTCAGGCTGCATGGCATGCCTAAGAGGATTATATCCGATAGAGGATCGGTGTTTACAGGACAATTTTGGACTAGTTTCCATGAGGCCTTGGGAACCCAACTTAACTTTAGTACCGCGTATCACCCAAAGACAGATGGAAGACCAAGTGAATGAACCAAATCTCGGAGGATATGTTGCGTATGTATGTGATGGACCAACAGAAGAATTGGGAAGAATTATTTCCACTGGTATAATTTTCATATAACAACAGTTATCAAAGCACCATTAAGATGGCGCCTTTCAAGTTTCTTTACGAGCGACCGTGTCAGACGCCTTTGAGTTGGGATCGGCTTGAGGATAGGGTTCTATTGGGACCTGAAGAAATCAAAGAAATGGAAGACCAAATGAAAACCATAAGAAAAAGGATAAAGGAAACACAGGATCGGCAGAAGAGTTATGTCAATGCGCGTCATGTCGATCGTAGTTATGAAGTTGGTGATCGAGTATTCTTGCAGTTGAAACCGCATAAGAGTTCGATCAAGTTGGGAAAGGGTGATAAAATATCTCCTAGGTTCGTGGGACCCTTGAAGATTTTGGAAAGGNCATGTATCTATTTTGAGACATTATGTTAGTGATCCTACACATGTTATTGACATGAGTTCCTTGCAGGTATCAGACGAGGGTGCATTCACAGCAGAGCCGATCTGCATCATGGACCATCGCATTCAACAAATATGGTGTCGAACAGTAGATTAGGTCAAGGTCTAGTGGGACAACTATAGTCTACACTTGGTGACTTGGGAGGACGCATATGATATGCGTCAGCAGTTTCCATTTTTGTTTGATAGCTAGACCTATGATATTGTGATGCACTTTATTTGACACTTACATACTGTGAAACTTCAGAACGAAGTTTAAAACAAAAGGGGGTGTATGTAACATCCCACTCTTGTGCACACTGAGCATACTTATTCTTTGAGGAAACCTGCGTGCAATTGATCCGGTTCTTTATACGATTGATTGTTTTGACTATGATTATGAGATATTGTAGATTTGATGATATGTTATTTTTTTGTCTTTACATCGATAGGTGCTACTGACTGGGTTCTCCTGAGTGTGTAGGAATCTGGATGTTGAGGATGTTGAGGCATCGATGAAACTCCTTGGACTCCGGATCGAGTCAGGGAGTGGACTGTTAGGGTTTGAATGTTGTTGATGTGACATATTTACATATGATTAGATATTATTATGTTGATTTCTATCGCTGACATATTTCATTGATGGATGCAGGATGACGATAGTTTGTCGACCATACTCGAATTTGGAGTAAATGGGTCATGCAAGACAACCAGATACATCGAGGGAAAGGTGTGGTAGCATCCCTGCCACAACCTACTAGCACTCTCGTTGTGGCTCGACTTGTAAGTTAACGATTACCTAGTTCGAGAAGACCCACGATGCCATGAGGAAAGACTATGACAGTCGCTCATGATGATTCTAAGGGGCACGCAATAAGGTAGGGTCCTTATTTCTTAGAGGCCCTTAGTCTCCCACAAGATCACCTAACGGAGTATTGACTCTGGGGGTTTGACATCTACGAAATCCAGTCAAGAGGCGAGTGGCACCCTTGGAGCATGTAGTGCGTCTTGAAGGGCACATCACGCAAATAAAACAGAAAGAGACGAGTGACACCCTTGGACCACATAGTGCGTCCTGAAGGGCATGTTGCTATTTTTAACTAGGGTAAGTTAATAAACCCAGTGCCTTGAAAACTATGCCTCCTTAGGACCTGGTCAGCCTT
>JASDQU010170888.1:6111-20371 GCA_032191745.1 Picea mariana | reverse complement strand
ACGGGTTTTTTGGGTGATCTTGGCATCATCAACACTCCCAGTATGATTAACAGTAACTAGTTTCTTTCCAACATGTCCAGCAGTGGTTGGAAGTTTGGACCCTTGCTTATTTTTCTTCTTCTTATTTTTCGGTTTCTTCTTCTTCTTAGCCACCGTGTTACTCGCTTCAGAGCTTTCACTCGACGAAGAAGATGAAACGGAAGAAGACCTTGCAAGTGAAGAAGGTGAAGAAGATATTATTGGTGAAGACAGTGAAGGATCAACATGAGGTTGATGTTCTTGGGGGGAAGTGCTTACAACCGAAGCACTAGCTGCATTCAGGATTACCTGAGTGGAAAACAACCATACCGGTAATCCAATTGTGAGACCTAGAAGGCTCAAAGTAGCAATGTGAGGAGGCCCAATGTTTCCATAAGAAGGAAAAACAAAAGATTCCCCTGGAGCATGGGTTCCTTCATTGATCATTCTGAGAACTGACACCATCAAAAATAAATATCTAATCTAGAGTTCGCTAAGGAAAACAAACAGCACACGCTAAAAATCTAGCTAGAAAGCAAGCAAACACAACCTTCTTATAATGAACTCACTAGTTGATGATGAAATCCAACATTGCGGGATCAATGTAAGAAGGGGTTGAGATAGAGCAAGTGGAAACGTTATGTTGATGACCTGCTTAATGGACTTACGCCTTGGTGCAAGCTCCCACACATAAAAGTGGGTATACCCTCCAAGGAGCCTGAGTGAGTTTGGCCAACGTTGATTCTAGGTACCATGAAGACTTGCCCCTCCATAGTCACCTCGTGTAAAGACCCTAAAGAGAAAGGCCACTAAGGTTACCAACTACAATAGTGAGTCCTGGGGAAACAATTGGCAGTCTGATCCATGCATAAAGGCAAGGTATCTAGCCCGAAATCAACTCAAATTGCTTTCACTCATCATTGTGGGTATACCTTCAAGCGACCCCCATAATACATGCAATCTCTACACCAAGACCAACAAAGAAGGGTGAGTAACCTTGCCAGTCCTAATGCGACCTCGTGATCGACCCTTGTGTTAGAAGGGCTTCCCAGGACAAAATGTAGCAAGTGGATTTCACTGCTCCCTAAATCAAGATTCTATGTTTGTTTACAACTTTGGAAAGTTATCTTCCACACCTATTCCAAAGCACTACAACTAATCTAATGTAGGTTTGGTACCAGAAAATATAAAAATGTCTAATCAATTTTTATAAGTGCTTAATTTTTAAGGCTGTTGTTACTCAAAAGGAAGATGGCGTGGACAATATGTTGTTTTGACCGACTTGAAAGTTATGTAAAGAGATGAAGATGCAATCTCTACATTTCGATGAAAGCTATGCTACGAGAAGGAGAAAACATTTATCATTCCCAAATGTACAATGTCCCAAAATTTTACTAACTCATCAATATCAAGATTTTCAAGAAATGAGAGAAAGAGGTTGTACACCAATACATGATTCAAGCCCCCCCCTAGCCATGAAGGGGGGGAATTTTTCATAATTCAAGACCAAAAAATGATAAAAGAAATAGAAAATCTATATAAAACAAAGAACCCAAACAAACTTTCTCTTTTAAAACGAATTATTCAATAAGATAAAAAGAAGTTCTTTCACTGAACAATTCTAAAGAAAAAACAATGCCTTGTAATAGAAAGACACTCAAAGAAAGAGATCAAATATTTCAAAAGAAAACAAATAAAAAATAAGGCAAAGATAGCTCAAATCATATTCAATTTTTTTCAAGCAGACTGTAATTAGACCCAACAAATCACCCCAGAACCACATCACAGATCTGGGCAGGGAAAACCACCAAAAACAATTTTTTTCACAATCTCTGTAGGCTGGAAGACTAGCACAGTGCGGAAATCCTTGATCGCCGCAGTCCAAAAATGGGTAGGGTGTGGAGTTTCCGCACTGGTCTAAACAGGTAGGGTGCGAAAATTCTATTTCACCACACTGTCTCTCAAAGCAGGGTGCAGAAATCAAACAAAAAATGGAAAAAATTAAAGAATTAAGAAGGTTTTCTAGTGAAGTTTAACAGTCAAAGAGTCAATATGGATCTCTCAGAGACTTAGAAAACATAAACCAAGCAATCAAATCAAGAAAGCAAGACAAACTAGGAAAACAATATGTTCCCCAGTGGAGTCGCCAATTTTGTTTCAGGATAATTGCTAAACGCAGACACAAATCAATCCCCCTAGATCCACCTAGATCTAGAACAAAACAAGACAAGACATGGCACTTTCTCTAAGCTCTAATCATTGAATCTACTACCAAAGAAAGGATGAGTGACACACCTTTGAATATCGCTTCCTTATGTATTTGTTTTCCCTGCTTCACTCCGGTGCTCTTGTGATATTGATCCTGCAATGAAACACAAACCAACCAAAGTGAAAGAAACAATAATATATTCAATGACAACTTATGCATGTGATCAAGGAGGCATGCAATAAAATGAGAATAATTTTATGGGAAAGAAATATGCCACTGTATTGTATTAAAGAATGTGGAATAAAGATACAACCAGATGCCTTGATGTTGTTAGGTTCCTTCCAATAGTTCCTTGCTTCCCACACACTTCTTGCTCCAAGGGTTCTGAGACCATAGATCTGATAGATACTCACAATCTATCTTGACAAAGAAAATCTCAAAGCCACACTAACCAAGCTAACAATATCAAGCCAAAACAACTAACTTTCTCCATGAGAGCTCCTCTCCTTTTATAAGTTGAATAGGATAAGGTGAGGAGGTTAGGATGATCCCACTAAATCATGAAACTGAGTAAGATTCAAACTGTTCGGAGGCCACCTCACCATGGAAGCTTCTCCTTCTATAAGCATCAAGAAAATGCTCGTTTTTCCCAAGTACGAAGGTCGTCGCACACTAGCTATAGAGAAACCTGCAGAAACTCCGCAACCTAGCTATAGAGCTACATTTTTGCACCCTAGATATAGAGAAGCATGCGAAAATCCTCCTTAATAGGTTTTTTACAAAGGAAAACACAACTTCTTCTCTCAGTAAAAGTCCTTCTCCCTTCTTTCTTCAGGAATTTAGGCCACTGACACCTCTGAAGGAAATACATAGGTTTACATAATTAACAATCATGAGTATGACGAAAATAATGTGTAACAGTATCCCATTCTGGCCAAGCCGAGACATCTTCACCCTTCTCCCCCGCTGGGTGGTCTGAGATGGTCATTTGGGACTCATATGAATCCACTGTTGTTGCCAGCTTCGACGTCATGCCATTGACTTCTAGAGCTGCCTATGTATGATCTGGTTGCATCTCCTTCATGGTTTCTATTCCCTAGTTTTATGGCTCCTGCGTCGATGCTGGCGTATCTACATTCATGGCCTCTACTGCTGGCTGTTGGATTTCCTCCAGTATCGGCATGGATTGTACTGGTATCGTCTCTGGGGATGGGATTTCATCAATATTGATGATCTCTGGCTGCTGATATTCACCTTCTTCCACCTGTCCTCGTGACCTGGTTTGAACTCTGGTTTTCATGGTGGTCTGGCTCACTTCTTCTTGCTTGGGCGGTGCCATGGTGGTGAATGTCAAATGTCTGTTGAACTCAAACGGTCTCTGTGGTCTCCATGAACTCTCTCTGTGTTCTTTATCCTCTATTTCTCTTTGTCTTCTCTCTCTTCGTGAATATACCATTGGCTCCCTCACCTGTGTGTTGTATGGCTTTCCCATGAAGCTTGTCGAGGATGCTTCCTTGATTACAGTTTTAATGCACCTTAACCACCGTTTCAATGCATCTTTGGCAGTTTCGTACTTTCCATTACTCCTTTTCTGTCTCCAGTTGGAGCGATTAATGTGATGTCAAATCGGTCCTTGTCGTCTTTTAATTCTGCCTCATGATGTCATGTCGTCTTGATTTTGCCAACTCTTCTTTTCCCGCTTGTTTTCCTTTGGATGTGACCGTTGTCTTTTTCCTCGCTGAGTTTGTGTTCCTAAATGTGCATGGCTTTTATACCTCTAGCGTACTGCGCCCTTTTTGGTTTTTGTTTCAATTTTTATTTTTTTTTACTGCGCAGTGGGTGGTCTATTGTCCTTGTACAGCTTCAGTCAGCTCCCATTGATCATCCCTCTGAGTTTTGCACCTGTTAAATTATTTAACTGTACAACTCCTCCATATGTGACAAATTTTACTTCGTATGGTCCTAACCAATGCATTCTGATCTTTCCTGGGTGTTGTAATGATTTACTACTATACATCAATACTAGATCTCCTTCCTTTAACGTTTTATTCTTGATGTGTCTATCGTGACAAGATTTATCTCGTGCTTTCTGGACTTGTTGGTGGAATCCTGCCAAGATTCAGTCTTCCTCCGTGGTCAATAACTGATTCAACCTCTCTTATATTGTGCCTCATTCTATCATTTGTGTGATGGTTGCTACGTGCAAGCTTGGGATTAAAAATTCTAATGGCACCACTACTTCTTGGCCATAAACCATTTTAAATGGCATGTGCCCCGTCAAATTTTTGCATGTAGTCCTGTATTCCCATAATACTGATGGTACTTTGAGGTCCCATTCGTCCATGTTGATGTTACAGATCTTTGTCAGTGCGTTCTCCAAAATGTTGTTGAAGGCTTCCACTGTGTCATTTTCCTGTGGATGATATGGTGTGCTCTTTTGGTGATGGACTTCAAATTCTTCAGTCATAGTGTTGATGGTACTGTTTATGAAGTGTGTGCCTTGGTCGCTCATCAAAACTCTTGGGCACCCAAATCTAGTAATGACTTGTTCAAATATAAAGTGTGTTGTTGTTTCTGCACTGCAATCCTTCACTGGTGCGGCTTCTGCCCATATTGTTAAGTATTCAGTAGCGGTGATACTGTACCTTTCTCCTGTTCTTTTGGCTGGTGGGCTGATTGGTCCCACAAAGTCTATTGCCCACTTGTCAAATTCATGTAATGTTACTTGTGGTCATAATGGAATCTCGTCCCTTCTGTTGGGTTTTCCTACCCTTTGACAAACATCGCATGTTTGACAGTATTCCTTCGAGTCGTTTTGAATCATTGGCCACCATAGTCCTGTGCACAATGCCTTCTGCACAGTAGCTTTACCTGCATAATTCCCTCCTACTATTCTATCATGGGCTTCTGCTAAAACTCTTGGTCTTTCATGCTCTAACATGTATCTTCACAAGATTCTATATGTGCCCATTTTGTATAGGTGTCCTGCAATTAGTTGATAGTCGTTCGCGCGGACCACCAGGTTTTTCTTTTGCGTGGTGTTGTATTCTTGGGGCGTGGTATCTATACTCAAATATTGAATGACATTTGTGAAGTATTCATCAGTGATCTGTAATGAGAATAAGCGTGCATATGAAATGTTGTCTTCTAAATTCGTAGGCTCTTCTCCATTTGTGACCCTTGATAGGTGATCAGGTCCTGAGTTCAATTTTCCTGGTTTGACGATAACTTCAAAGTTAAATTCTTGAAATAGTAGTAACCATCGACATATTCTCCCCCCCGACACTAGCTTGTTGACTAGATATTTCAGGGCTGAGTGATTTGTGAACATCTTAAAGTGGTTCCCCAATAAATAATGCTTGAACTTATGCAGTGCATAGACCATAGCTAGGCCTTCTCTTTCTGTCGTGTTATAGTTATGTTCTGAGTCTGATAAATTTATGCTCGCAAATGCTATCGAGTGATCCAAGTCTCCCACTCCTGGTTGCGCCAAGATAGCTCCAAGTGCTATCGTTGATGCATCTACATGCACGTGGAATGTCTTCTCCTAGTATGGAAATACTAATATCAGCACGATAACCATATTTTCCTTCAAGGTATCCAAACCATGTTGACACTCGTCATTCCACTGAAACTTTGTATCCTTTCTTAACAACTTTTCCATTGGTGTAGTATTCTGTGCATATCCTTTGATAAATTTCATGTAGTATCATGTGTGTCTCAACGTCGCTCTTAACTGACCGACTGTTTTTGGTGGTGGGAAATTAACAATTACTGCGATTTTTGTATGATCTACTATCAAACCTTGTTGGCATACTATATGGCGCAATAGTATCCTGAACGGTGTTCCAAATATGCATTTTTTTATATTCAATTATATCTGACACTGTCTGCATCTTTCTATCATTAGGCGTAGGACTTCTACATGGTTTTTCAATAAACTATAGACTTCCCAATCATCCAGATATACTTCGAGAAACTGGTGGATGAATTCCTTAAATGCAACAATGACTACTCTAGAAAAGATTGTTGGTGCATTCTTTAGTCCAAACGAAATGATTGTGTACTGGTATGATCCCCATTCTATCGTGAACATGGTCTTGTATCTGTCTTCTTGTGCTATCTTGATATGATGGTAGCCTGAGAATCCATTAGTGAACGAGTAAGCTTCATGTCCTCCTACATTCTCTAACACCTCATCCGTGAAAGGTGTAGGGAATGGGTCATGTAGGCATGCATCGTTCAACTTCCTCAAGTCAATGCATATCCTAATCCCTCCTTGTTTCTTGTCCTGTACTACCATCGGACTTATCCATTCTAACTCCTTAACCAGTTCTATGATACTGGCTTCGAACATCCTGTCAATCTCAGATTTGACTTTTTGTTTATATACTGGGTTCAGTCTGTAGGGTCATTGTCTAATAGGTCTCGCTTCAGGTCTGAGTGGTATCTTCATTTTGCGTAATTATTTGGATATACCCTTCATCTCTGTAAATATTGTAGGAAACAAGTCGTTGTATTCGCACAACAACTCTGTGATTCTTTCCACCATTTTCTCATCCTAGTAGTCTCTAATGTTGGACATTTTGGGATGCTCAACTATCCCAATGTTAACTTTCTTTACTTTGATCGGTGCAGAAATGACTTCTAATTCTATGGGTGGGCCTTCCACATCTCTTTCGCCTTATTCTTCTTCGATCTGAATATCACGTGCATCGTCTTCATCCGATGCTTCCTCCTGTACATGGTAACATGACAACAGTTCCTTGACTGTCTGTTTATTCTGGTTCTTTGATCAATATTACTCCTCTTATCTACTTTAGAGCTACATCTATGTTGGGGTTTTCATTTTCGAATGAAAATGTGATGGTAAAATTCTATTGCAATGTCGTCCAGGTCGTAGTTCCTTTGCGCAATTCCTAGTCTGTGTACCAGTTCGCTGGTATTCTCTCTAGGGTGTGTATGAAGTGATGAGGCCATTCCTCTGGGGGTGTCATTTTCCACAGTGTTCTACATGCCTCCAAGTGTTCCGCTGGTGCTCCGTGTCCATCATACTTCTGTTGTTTGTTTTTTTTATGTTTTGCGTCGAACCTTATGCGCAGTAACCTCTTAAATTGGTACCAATCTGTGATGGTATCCTTGTGCATGCCCCACCATCTTGCGGGTGTGGCCTTGAGTGCTAAGTCAAGTGATAACAATCTATGATTCTCTAACACTGCATCTTCGTACTGTGTCATGAATGTTTCCAAATCATTTATTCCGTGGAAACTGGGTGGTTCTCTAATTTCTATGCCTACCCATCTTACTGTGTGGTCTATTCTTGCACATATTCTCGTGGATACTTCATGTAGCCTTTGCTGCCATTTCTCTAAACTGATGTCTAAGTTTGTTGCACATGAAGTAATTCTACGCCAACTGAGTATCCCATCGGCAGTTGGTTTTACGTAATCCTCATCATGCACAATTGTTCTATACAACTGGCCGATTTCCTCTAATTGTAGGAAAGTAGGTTCTACAAACCTCTCCCCTTCTGATGGGTCTAATGGTGCAATGAACCTGTATTCTCCTTACTCAAATGTCATTTTTTTATTCTTCAAATTGATTATGGCCTGGTTGTCAAACGCCCAATCCAGACCAAGTAATTTCGGGTAAGGTGTTGTATCATCCACTATTTCAATAACTTCAAAATATGCTTTAGTGCACACTCCATCTAGGTCGATTGTCACTCCTTTCAGTCTACTTATTGGTAGGAATCTATGTTGGTTTGCTAGTTTCAATTGAACAAGTGATTATCCTAATGTTGGCTCTCCCATGCATTGCCATGTCTTCTTTGGTAATAAATTAACTTCAGATCCTAGATCCAGTATGATGTCTCCCATATTGAAATCCCCAATGTTAGCATTCAGTCTAAACTCCCTACTTGTTCTTCTTTTTGTGTGGAGGTGATTCACTGTTTTTGGTTCTAGCTTTTCTTCCGTCTCGCTGCTACATTTTTCTAGTATGTTTTGCAATATTTTCATAGATGAGGTATCACTTAACACCTTTACACATGATTTCAAAAAGCCTTTGATTGTACTTACTTGTCCCATGGATTGCATCCTGTTGGTATGATCCAATGATGGAGGCATATCGTATTCTGGTGCATCCTTGTTATGATGCGCAGTTGAAGTCGACTCTATGTCCTCCTTCTGAAATTCTTGGCTAGTCTCTTTAAAGATCTCATTTTCCTTCTGCATGTCAAACTACTTCCTAGGTTCAGTGTTCTTCTTTACCCATTGATTCTGCGCCGGTTCTTGTCGAACTGCGTCAGTACCTGTTTTATCTCCTCCGTGGGTAACTATATTGATATTTCATCCTTCATCCCGTGCTTTTTCTGAAATCCACTGAACATTCTGGTTGTTCTGGTTCCTCTTTTCCTGAATCTTTACTAGTACTATCAGACATTCCTCTGTATCATGGTCTGATGTGCTATAATACATACAAGTTGCTGGTGGAAGTGTACATTCCCTTGCATAATGTCCCAGTTGTTGAAAATTGTGAGATGTGACTGGTCCTCTACCTCATCTGATACCTCCTCTGGCTCGTCCTCCCCCTCTGTAGCTTGCTCGATCACCTCTCGGTGTGTTATACTGAGGCGTCCGATTATACTGCGTGATATTGTACTGAGGTTGTGCCAGGTTTTACTGCGGCTGTGCATTATTGTATGGTTGTTGTGCAGTATTATATTGTTGTTGCATCGTTTTTTATGGAGTTGAGACTTGATTGAACTGTGGTGTTGCTTTCCCAATCATCATTTCGTCCTGTACCCTATATGCATCTAATGTCCTTTCTCACATCAGCTCCATAGTTCTACAATCTTTATCGTCGTGGCCGACTGACTTGCAAAATGTGAAATATGAACTCTTTGGGACTGACTGGTATTTCTGCATCATCATGCAATGATAAGGGTCGTGACCCAGTTTTTTGAAAATTTCACACCATAGTCCTCCCGTTGGTAACGGGTTTGGCATTCTTGCTGCCATATATTGCGTGAATGTTGGGCATTTTTTCTTGTGGTGGATTTTTGTCCTGTACGTGGTACACCAAACAGCTTCTCATTTGTCCTTGTTCTTATTTTGATTCAGTTGAAACGTGAGATTATTCAAATCCTCCTTCAATTCTTCGATAGTTGGTTCTGTCTATTGGTACTGGTTTTCTTCCAGTTGCAAGGTTGCCTGCAAAGCCTCTGCCTGCGTCTGAAATTTATGTTGTCGTAAATGGTATTTTAAGTGTGGGAGTAGTGAGTTGAAAAACAGGTGCCGATGTTGCATATCAGTCATGAGATATTTTAACTTTCCCTTCAGTCACTTGAATCTCTGATCAATATCCCATACAGACTCTCCTAGTTTCGGTTTGATTTCGATCATCTCGTTCAAGTACTGATCCTATAAGCTCGGCTTATAGAACTCATTAATCAATAACTTCTTAATTCTTCTAGTGTCCTTGTCGTCCCAGGGGCACTGCTTGTGTCTAGACTCATGTACCAGTCTAGTGCGCGGTCTCTCAGCGTAATAGCTAGCTGTGCAAGTTTAGTATCTTCATCAGTGATTTGTTTTGCTTCCAAGATATTTGCACAAATAAACAAATGATTCTCAGGGTCTTCTACTGCTTCTCCCTGAAATTCCGGTAACCTAATGGTAGGATCATGTCCTGCCATTCTGAATGTTGAACTACTACCTCCTTTTGGTGTAGATACCTGAATATTGCTACCTGAACTAGCTCTTCCAGTTGTTTCTCCTTGTGTATATGTACTTCCTATTGTTAGACTTCGTCCGAACTTTGGTTGTCTAAATGGTGGTGTTCTCTTTGGTGTATTAGTTGCACATGGGTTTATGTCTTTCGAGTTTCCAACAAAGCCTCTAAAACTATCGTCCCTCTTGGTAAACCAGAAGGCAACACAACACACAGAATGCATTGTGCAGTCTCACCCGAGATAGATTTAATGGGTGGCTATAAGAATCATTTGTTTACATCCTAGGATTGAGTGTGATATATGTGATCTGTATTTTGAACCATTTATTCTAACTTGTGATTGCAACCTACTATTATCCACGACCATGAAGTAAATATCATAGCTTATTCCCTCAG
The DNA here is from genome assembly GCA_032191745.1 of Picea mariana. Lineage (NCBI taxonomy): Eukaryota > Viridiplantae > Streptophyta > Pinopsida > Pinales > Pinaceae > Picea > Picea mariana. The sequence continues at coordinate 10,017 of JASDQU010170888.1, read as the reverse complement.
TATCATGACAGTAATTAAACAAGCAATACAATAACTCATTCATTCATTAAGCACAACAAATAACTACTGAAAAGATGATAAAGATATGCATGCATTCATCACATTACATAGAAATTACCGTGGTTCACCCCCTCATCGGCTATGTCCACAAAGATTTGTCTCTTGGCTCTTTTATTATGGTATTTCTACATCTACAACATTGCGCACTTACAATTCTTCTCAGATGGGTAAGATCTATATGAGGCGAACTAGATCGCACCAGGATCCTCAACCTGCGATCTAATCCTCAAGATCTACCTTCTCTCCTCTCCTCTAGCTCAACAGCTTACAAAATAGCTCATATAGAAAAATGTTACATATCGCAATGCAAAAACGCCAACCCATATGATACCTACCTATCTATATTTATACATTTCGGGCTCTTCATTCGTTTACAATACATTACCAAAACCCTAACCTTACCAACGTTAGTTCTTCCTCTTGTGCATATGTTGTTCTTCCTTCCAGCTGTCACTTTCCTTGTGCATGCTTTCTTGCATGCGTGTGTGTTGTGTTTCCTTCCAGCTGTTGCTTCACTTTCTGCACGCTTTCTTTCACCACGATCTTCCTTCTTTCCACATCGGCCTGTTGCCAACTTATCGAAAGAATTTTGGATTCTTGCTTAGGGACAAAGGTCCAAAGACCATTCAAGAAGCCCAAGAAATGGATACAAAGATCGAGGTTAATCTTTCATCATGCAAGATAAATCCTTTTTACACCCTAAGATATAGAACCGATACTAAACCCAAAATAGTGAGCAACGTTGAACCAACCCAAGATATTAGCAATGCATTGGCATGAATTGAAGAGACCATGAATGATCTATCAACAAATCACACCATGATGATGAAAAAAATCACCAACTTGGAAAGGGCGCAACATCAATCCACTAAGCCCCCTTTCAAAGGATAGCCTCAAAATATTGACCAATGATTTAAACCTCGTAATGAGCAAAAGGTTCCCAATACTCTTTCCCCCTCAAACACCGTAGAAGAGTCTCCTTGGTGTTTTACATTGTAACACCCCAGGTTTTGAACCCCCATTTTAAATAATGTATTGTTACAATGCTGAGAGGCCAGAGTGCCCAAACAATTATTAAAAGGCCAGTGTGCCCAAGAAATGTAATGTTTTGATCATTATTAATAATAAACACATCATTGGTTGCTAGACGGACAAGGACTAGAGTTATATGGGGCTATGATTCCACAAGAGAGGGAGCTTGAGGGACTAAGTATTTATTCCTATTTTAATTGCCATTTTTGTCTAAGGGAGGGGATCGGTTATGTGAGATTCTTGGGGAAGGCTAGGAGGTTCTTGATTTCCCCATGAAGTTACTTAAACCCACCTCTGGTTTTATGTGGGTGTTCAATTGATGGCTTGTTCGTTGTTTTCCCATACATTCACTCCTTTTTCCCTCACACACTCCCATGCATGCACTCCCACCCACCCCCTGACCCATCCATCGACCCATCCTCACCTGCATCTTGGTTGGAAAAGTGAAAGGAAACAGAGTTGCTGAAGAATTAGCCATGATATAGTTGGTTGTAGTGGTCGCTAGTGTGATTCAGTTGTGACCTGGGGCTTGCATGTCTGAAATGCATTGGCCTGTGCCCTGATTTTCTCACAGCTGCAAGTCCTAAGAGTTCCAACATTGAGATCTTGGACCAGCTGTGCTGGAGGCCCTGAAAATAAAGGATAAGAACTGCCTGAGGGACTGCGTGGTAGATAAGGGTGGAAGTCCAGTCTCTTGGGGCGGTACAGGCTGGGTAGAAGAGAGTTGGGTACTTGGACTGTTGTGGGTGTCGGGAAACCTATGAGAGCTTGAGAGCTGACTGGTTTGGGAACCCAATTACACTCTGGAACTGTCCTTATGGATTCATAGCCCTATCTCGGGGGTGACATTGTTGTTGAGATTTGGAGCAGTGGTGTCTATGGTTGGGTGGAACGTCCTTGGTCTGCAGCCAGTCGGTGTCATCTTTCATAAAGATAAGTTCTATCTATCACGATATCATTATCTTTGTATGAATGTATTCCGCTGTGTAATTTAATTATCATTTACATGTATATGAATGTATTTTCATTGTGTATATTTAATTATCATTTCATATAATCTTTAGATTATGCATGCTTGCTTGATATTGTTGTGCATGTCGTTAAATATGTTACCTTATGCATCCTTAATAAAATAAAGAGGGTATCAGCATGAGAAAGAAGTCTGAGGGTGGGATTTCAGGTAGCACACCCCAACCTGTGGTTGGCTGGGTATGTTACAGATTGGTATCAGAGCTTCTAGTTGAAACATCGGGCCGGTATGGGCCAGGTTTATTGGTCATAACCTCGTGGTCAAGATCAAACTCTGACCGTGAAATTTAAAATCTCAAGAGGAATGACATTGCAGAAGCTACGCAGGAGACAGAATGCCATAGATCCTTCGTAAGGGTTCGAAGGATCGTGACCGTTCCTTTTGAATTCGAAAGCAATCGCCACTGTAGGATCAGGGAGATCTGGGATCATTGCATCGGAGGACATGTGAACAGGGGTCATCCGATGAAAAGGAATCAAGGATAAGGTCACGACCATCAGATCCCATTGGAGAGAGAGAGACCAACAACCAACAGACATTACAGGGAACCTAGTTGCATGGGAGTTAATTTCCCAAGGCGGTCCTGCAATCCAAACCACAGTTTCCCTGAGGGGTTACATGTCAGCATCAAGAGAATTGTGGGGCGAAAAGAGGGTTACTCCAAAACGTTGATGCGTGCCCAGGCAATTTGAAAGGCCTGTAGTGATGTGACAGGTTAGGGCTCAAGCGACAAACCTCTGAAGAGAATAATTAGTTGGGGACCATCGATCTGTAGGAGGACACGCGTCAACCGATCGTGTGCTCCGGGCGAAAGCAATTCGGGAAAGAGCGAGCAAGGAGAAGTGATATTTGAGACTCTCGAAGCTCGGAGAGCCAAAGACCTGAAGTAAATTTCGACTGTCAGATCTTCTGAAGTAGATCCCGACCGTCGATCGCCAAGAGGTTACGTGTCATCAGATTAGTAACTCCGGAGGAATATGTTCGAGAGGTTTCAATTGAAGTTTGAGATCTCTGAAGTCTAGAGACCTGAAGTGAATCTTAGTCATCTGATCCGAGAGGACACATGGTGACAGATTGGCCAGTTCAAGAATTTAGAGTTTGGGAGAATTGGAAGCGTGTTAGTAACGAAACTCCTAAATCCCCAAAGCCCAAAGAGTTGAACTGATGGGGCACAATGACGTCACCTAGAGGATGTGGACCCTGGAATCCCCAAAGTGGCATGGATTGCGAACGTCACCTGGGATGACGTGGACACATGGGATGTGTGCTACATGTCAGTTAGATTTGGTCATTTGGAACATTGAAAATTCCATTAGAACGTGATATGTGTCACCCGCCTAATTGGGCCATGTGTCCGCTTCTAGCATTTTCACCATGTGGTGACAGATCGTGCAGTCCGAAGACTAGTGTTGGCCCTTGACCAAGTTTTGGGAATTTCTTGGTCATGTTGACCTATTTTGGAACTTCGACAGCCTATCGAAGGAGGAGAAAAAGATGAAGCGAAGATCACGGGATCTCGGCCCCCTTTTGGGCCCCTTTTTGGGTTTTTGGGAATACGTAATGGGAATGGGATGTCAGCCCATGGGTTTAAGCATGTTTAGGCCTATTTTGTATGTATATATAGATGTCTAGGACATATAGAGAAGAAGTGGATGATATATCTATGTGACGTAGGCTAAGTGCCAAGAGTTGGATCTCTATGATCAAGGCTTTGTGCATTTTGTGTAAGACTTGTAGAGCTGAGTGCAAGTCATTGTGTGACTCGATAGGAGGCTTAGTGTTGT